>RJWJ010002451.1:0-101169 GCA_004363605.1 Indri indri
GGCAAGAATATATTAAAAGCGATATTGTGTCCCACTCATTGCATCATATCAAGAGACATATGATGTCCTTTTGCCCCTGATGTTAACATTGATTACTTGGTTAAGGTGGTATCTACCAGGTTTTACCACTACAGTATTCTTGTTTACCCCTTTGTAATTACTAAGCACCTCAAGGGCAGATACTGTGAGACCCTGTAAATATCCTGTTTCTCATAATACTTTCACTCTCATTTTTTGGAAGGTTTTTATTCTATATAGATATATATGTATCCTCTTTGAAAGTTTTAACAGAAAGCTGTTTTCTGGGTATCTGGACTTAGTGATCTAAGAATAAATTGTCATTTGACTCATCATTTATATAAATCTAGTCTAACTTGCCTTCTCACCTTGCCCACTCTTACAAAGTTATAGGTGAAAAAACTGGACTACATCTTAGAATAAAGTGACATGTACAAGGGTGGGAATTTTCAAGAATATTATTCATGATACCAGATAGTTGGGTCCAGCAGATGGAAATAATTTTGTTTGGATAAAATTATTGCTTTTATTCCTGGGTAAATATTAAATAAAATTCTGAATTTAAATGATGTTTTTGGAGACAAAGGTGTAGAAAAGAGATGAATCAATCTAAAGAGTTTAAAATTACATTCTCAAATTTTCCTTTTTCTCACTATTGCCCTGGTATGGCAGTCTAAGAAGGAAACTATCATTTTTATAATTGTTTTTGAACAAGAGAAAACACAGGAATGTGTGCTATGTGATGTTAGAAAACCATTTACCAATCAAATATTGAAAGATGTGAAGAGGTCACTGTTGAAAGTAAAACCTGGAGTCCTCACAGCGGTAGATGCATAGAGAAATCTCATCACATTATTTATTTCTTCACTTTTAATTTAGAAAATAAAATTTACATTCAGGTTGCCCATCATTAGCCAGACACTGAGCTAAATAAGGCAAAAATTAAAGTTTGGAGCTTCCTGATTTGAATTCTCACCAAGATTTTTGCAGAGTTGTCCCCTTCTTATTGTCTTGGCTCTGTAACTTACCACAGATAGTCAAGATATTTCTCTGTGCCTTGGTTTCCTTATAATTAAAATGGGAATGTTAATAATAGCAATTACATCATGAGGTTAGGGTGAGAAATTAATGAGTTCATGTGTATAATGTTCTTAGGAAAGTGCCTAGAACAGAGCTAATGTGATGTATCGGCTAGTCGGTATAATGATTATCTAAGTTAGTGCATCAGGGTTCACCAAGGCCACCTCCCAAATTTAATCTCAGTGGAACTCAACACACAGATTCATGCCTATGATATATTACACTGAAAGGATACAAAGTAAAATCATCAATGGGAAAAGGCACTTTGGTTAGAGTCCAGAGGAACCCCAAGCTTCTAAGAGTCCTCTTCCAGCAGAGTGACACAGGACATACTTAATTCCCCTAGGGATGAGTTGTGACAACACTGGTGAAGTGTTGGCTACCAGGGAAGCTAATTAGAGACCCAGTGCCCAGGATTTTTAGTGGGGGCTGATCAGATAGGCACCTTCTGTTTAGCATGTACAAAAATTTCAAACTCCAAGAAGGAAAATGAGTGTTGAACATAAACCATACTGTTCGCATGAACCATCCAGGCACAGTGAGCCACTCATATCAATCAAGGTATTAAAACTCTCCTGAAATCCAAGTTCTTAGCTGCCAGCCAAGGGCCAACCTTGTAAACAGGCTTTTTCTAAGGATAACAGGGCTGCTGTGTTAATTCTTTTCTGTATAGTTAGATTTGCCGTCGTACTGCTCTTCCAAAGGATTCTTGCTGAATGCTTAACTGGTCACTTCCCAGTAGAAAAGTAATGTGCCTTAGAAGCATAAATCAAATTGGCTGATATGTATCAAAATCAGTTGCATGCTACCAGGTGTTACTTCTAGACATTGCATTCATACAAAATATTTTTCATGTGCAAGAGAACCAAGGCAATATAATGATAACCTTCTGCAGCAACAACATGAGGCATCTTTAGGAAAATATAAGCTAGACTTATATTTTAATTTAAGCTAGACTTATAAAAGCAGCTTGAATTTAATTCCTTAGTCTCTTGTTTTTACATATCCAATTTTCCAGTTACACCTTTCACATCCAATTTAAAAACAGGCTTAATTTAGAACTCTGAACAGCTAATTGTCAAGTGTGTTCAAACTAGAGTGGTGAGTAAGATAAGCCCTCCAGTATCAATAATGTCGATGGAGGTGCTACAGCATCATGAGGCATATGCAGATGCAGAAGACTCAACATCCATATTTAATAATGCATATGAAACTTACAAAGAAATAGGCACTGATGATCTCCAAGCAAAGAACTCAACTATTGCTTATGTGGTGACATAACGAAGGAGATATATTAATCCTTAACTCTAAAAGAGGCATGTTTCAGATCAGTTCATCAAACATCTATATAATGTCAAATTTTGGCTACAGAAAATGAGGTTCTGACCTCGAGGGGCTAAAATCTCTGAGGGAAATGTAGCCCTGTGATGTAAATACAATTCAGCGAGGTATAAAAAAGAAGCATGGTAAAAGTGCTATTGAAAAGGCTAAGCAGAGAAGTTCCAACTTAAGGTACTATGTTTTGTGAGCTTGAGCAACTCATTTCCCCATTTGGGAAACATTATAGAATTGTGCTAAAATTGTAAAATTCAATTAAGAAAAATTTTGTTCCTTAATCCATTCACGTGTTGATAGACACTTTGGTTGTTTCCACATCTTTGCAATTATGAATTGTGCTGCTATGGAATTTACAAGGATGGTAAGAGTCAATGAAGTAGCTATGATGTCTCATATCTTTTTTGAAAAATAATGTAAGATTCCATTATAGAATGTCTGAAATAGTAAGAATGTTTTCAGTCAAGAAATTTTGCTATGGGAAATAGATATTAAAAATCATTTATTTACCTTTAGAATTACTCTAAAATTCGTATTGATCAGTGCGTATTTGTAGTAGATGTCAAAGGCAAGATTGATAAACATTGTGATTCTTTTCCACTAAAATATATTTTTGAAGTAAAAACTCTTTCATAACTAACTCTTCCTTCCTGGTTTTATTCAAAACTACTGCAACAGGCAGCTGATTTCTGACTTGTGACAGACCTGGGTAGTGTCACCAAGATAAAGTAAGAGCCCTTAAATTGTTGACTTCAAATTTCATTGGAAAAGTCACTTAACAATTACTAAATCATTAGTACAGAGTTTAAAACAGAAGCTCCAAAACATCTTACACAGCATTTGAAGATTTAACAAAGTGTCCTGGCTGGACAGAATTTCTGCCATGTAGGTTAAGACATCATAAGATGCCTTCAAAGCCTAAGGTAAGGCTGAGAGAATTGATGTATGGATGGTAATTAGGTCTAAGGAAAGTGTAGAGCCCGGTGAAAGAAGTTATTGCTTCTATTCTGGAACAGAAATGAAGAGCTGATTATTGTGCAACAAAAGATTATGCTTACTAAAATATAAAGTAAAGCTGAATCAACTGTATCTCTTGAATTTACTGACAAACACATGAGCTACTAGAATAAAATAGTGCCTTTTAAAAAGCCATGTAGCAGCACATAGTAAGGGATTGAATCCCTGGGCATTCCAACTTGAATTCCTTTCTAACTATGATAGCGAAGCCATCAAGGAGATGAAAAATATAACATCTGAAGTTAATTGAATCATTGCCAGAAAAAAGAAGAATGCAAATGATAATTTTGCACTATGGACAATGTTATTTCTAAGGTCCAATTCATCTCTAAATTTCTATGAAATGCTAATTTTAAGAATCCAGAACAATTAAAATATCACATTAGGATATTATAATAGCAAATCACTTTAAGGAAGTTTGTAATTAAGAGCCTAGTGCAGAAGTCATGGGATCCAAGGGAGGTGTTTCAAACTAGAAAAAATCATCAAGATCATCTCTTTCTATTATTTTCCATTGTTATTTTTTTCAGTAAAAATTTTGTTATTTACCTGTCCCTTCTTTAGTCCTCACGTCTCTTGTTAACGGATTATTTTGGCATTGAAGTATTTTTAGAAAATCAAAAAGCACACCCTCATGATGGCTATTGTTCAAAAATAAAGTCAAAAAACATACACTTCTTTGTATCATCTTTTTAAAAATCTAATTTCCTAATCTATCAGCTGAGGAGAAACACCATGGAAGCTACTCCTCAACTATGAAGTTCCACCAACATTTTTCATGATTCTTTGCATGTTTCATGATGTTCAATCTTCAAGGATGTCCTCAAGACCCATTTAAATAAATGAAATTAATTGTAGCATATTCCAGACCAACTTGGGTCTGGATTACTACCGTTTTCAAATATCTCTACTGTTGAAAGGGGAATTTAGGGGAAGGGATTCAGAATTTTGAAATGTAATGTCAACAATAACAAAAAAAGGAAATTTAGCTAAGATTGCTCCCTGTCCATTAAATTAATAAACTTCTTATGTCTGCTACCCAAGATATATCCTAGTCAGCCATACCCAGCTAAGTCTCATCAGGTATTTATGATCACATAGATAATACATTCATGGAAGACATTATCTTCGACATCATGAGGAATTACCCAATAATACATTTAAACTGTCTTTCCAGATTGGTTATGGAATTTTATATGTTCTGCATCTTCATTCCTCCATTCCTCCATTCCTCCAATATTTAGCTCAGTATTGTGAATCCCCAAAAATAATGCTGGTAAGAGTAATTTTCTTATATAAGACAGGAAATCTTTGATGTTGTGGTTGTTATGTCTCTGAGTCTTAAGGCAAGGAAGAAAATAAAGTTTTGAAAATAGCACGCATCTCTCTGTCTTTCTTATATAACACTGCCCTCAAAGTTGACACAATAGCAACAAATTTTATTACTAATACTTGTTCCCTGACTCCAGGATAAAGTTTGAAGCTTTGTAGCACCTCATTCACACATTCAGCCTACCTTTCTGGTGATACCTCCCTCTCCTCTTCCCATATGTCTACTTGTAACTGTTCAGATTACAAATCACAAACAATGTGATTTGAAATTTTACAGGAAAGAATAAGTATGATCTTTGTGGGTGGAGACAAGTTTAGAATACATCTGTAAAAGGATATAATTTGCCTAAAACCAGTTCTAAAAGAAGAGACAAAGAAGCAGCACTCTACTTAAAAAATTGAATACACAAAAAAATGAGAAGATAAATGGATAAATACTGATGGTTCCCCTGAAAATGACCCCCAGGTAGTAAATATGAACTGGGCCCTGGGCAGGAAGAGGGAAGATTACCCTTGTTCTATGATATTTGATTATAAAAATAAAATTACTTACAACCCCACCTCAAAAAAAAAAAAAAACCTGAGATCCAAGCCATCCACATTAGACTTTCAAAATCTGAAAAAAAGTTCACTGTTTATTATTTTCCATTTAGTATTTATTCTATAACACAAAAAAATATTTTCAAAGCTAGAAATTTCAAAGGCTCTTCAATTTTATCATGTATTTTGTTTTCAAAATCTTGAAAGGAAAGTGAAATAGCTATGCATGCACTGAATTATCTACTCTCACAAACCAACAATCTTAGATCCATTTTTTAATCCATCTCCATATACTTCCCTCCATTGTCAAAAGAAAAAGTCCATTTCTTCTTCGCAAGGTAGATACTTCCATCTGTACTGTATCTTTCATGCTTTCCCACCTGCTTGGGTATTGCGTGCCAGCAATTATTCTCCTTCTGTCATTTGCTTTTCAACTGTTTATGCCCACTGAGTCATACTCCTTAGTACATTAACGTTCTTTTCTTCACAAATGAAAAAAAAACAAACAGCTAGACCTACCTGACATCTATGGCACATAGCACCTAACAGCAACAGAATACACATTCATCTCAAGTGCATATGTAACATTCTCCAGGATGGACCATATTTTGGGCCACAAAACAAGTCTCATTAAATACAAAAAGACTTAGATCATATTATATAAGGTATCTTCTCTAAGCACAATGAAATGAAGCTAAAAAAAAATACCAAAAGGATAACAAATATGTGGCTATTAACCAACACATTCTTAAGTAATAAATGGATTAAAGAATAAAATACAAGGGAAGTTAGAAAATGCTTTGAGAAGACAAAATAAAAACACAACATACCAAAGATTGAAAGCTTTCCCCCTTAAATCAGAAATAACAGAAGGATGCCCACTCTCACTAATTTTATTCCACATTGTGCTAGAGGTTCTAGCCAGGGCAATTAGACAGGAACAAAAAAGACATCATATTAGAAAAAAAAGATTGATGGTAGTTACTAATTAGTGGTTCTTTATATTGTTTTGTTTTGTTTTCACTCATCATTATGTTTGGGAGACTCTTGCATGATGATATTTATAGGTATCATTCATTCAATTTCACTGCAATAAAATGAAAATAAATATTATTTTATTTATCCATTTTAGTGTTGGCCAACATTATTGTTTCCAATTATTTGCTATTACAGAACAATGTTGCTATAAATATTCCTATACATAGGGCCTGTGCAAAAGATTTATCAAGGTATTTAGGTAAGAGTCAAATTGCTGAGTCATAAGGTATGCACATAACCAAACTTAGTATGTAATAGAAAATTGATTTTCAAAATGTGTTAAAGTAATTTATATTTCTATTAGCAGTATGTTAGGAAAAGATAATGCTGTCATGACTTATGCCAATCAGAAGGATGTGAAATGGCATCACATCGGGGTTTTAATTTGCATTTCCTTTTTTTCCTAACAAGGTAGAGTGTCTTTTGTTAAATTTGAGGTCCATTCATGTTTCTTCTTCTGTGGAATGTATATAACTTTAGACAATGATGGGTTTTTTTGTTGTTGTTGTTGTTTTTTTTTTTTTTTTTTTTTTTTTTTTTTTTTTTTTTTTTTTTGAGACAGAGTCTCACTTTTCTGCCCGGGCTAGAGTGCTGTGGCGTCAGCCTAGCTCACAGCAACCTCAAACTCCTGGGCTCAAGTGATCCTCCTGCCTCAGCCTCCCAAGTAGCTGGGACTACAGGCATGCGCCACCATGCCCGGCTAATTTTTTCTATATATTTTTAGTTGTCCAATTAATTTCTTTCTAATTTTTAGTAGAGACGGGGTCTCACTCTTGCTCAGGCTGGTCTCGAACTCCTGAGCTCAAACGATCCACCCGCCTCGGCCTCCCAGAGAGCTAGGATTACAGGCGTGAGCCACCGCGCCCGGCCTGACAATGATGTTATTAACTTATTTGTCTTTTCTTACTGATGGATGCATAGGTATTTTTACATATTCATTATACTAATATTTTGCCAGTTATATTTATTATAAATATTGCCTTCCAACATCTTACTTGTTTTTTTTTTTTTTTTTTTTTACTCATTTTCAGGGTTATTTTTAGTTTAGAATTTTAAAAGTTTTAATATTTTCAAATCTCTCTCTTTTTCTGTTTGGTTCGTGCTTGTTTTCTGCCTTAAGAAATCATTCATTACAATTCATGAAGATATTTTCTTATAAAAGTTTTCCAGTTTTTGCATTTCACACTGAATACCAGTCCATCTGGAACTTATTTCTGTTTGTAGTGAGAAATGGGAATTCATTTCATTTTTCCACACAAATAATCTATTATTATCTAAATTTTATGGAATAGTCTATTCTTTCCCAGCCGATCAAAGAGACTTCTGATATACTGTTTGGGGTCTCCTAATTCTGTTCCATTAATTTCTTTGTCTATCCCTTCACTATTACCACACTTTTGAATTTGCTATAGCTTTAAGTATGTCTTAATTCCACTTCTACCTGGTTCTTCTTTAAGAGAAGCTGGTTTTTGACCTTCTATATAAATTCTAGAATAATTTGCTAAATTCCATGAAAAATCCTTTTGGGATTTTGACTAGAATTTTTTTTTTTTTGAATCTATACATCAATACAGAGACTTTCAGCATCCTCTTGTTTATGAACAAGGGTGTCTCTCCATTTTTAAAAATTTCAGAATATTAGGTGGGCATAAAACATTTTCTTTACATGATTTGCTTTTGTGCAGTTTGAGTAAAAGTTATATGTGTGCCCACCACCAAGATAGCATGCATTGTACCCATTAGGTGTATTTACCTGTCTCCTTCTCCCCTTTCCACCTGCTTGGTTTCCATTGAGTTTTTTTTTTTTTTTCTTTGAATAGTATTTATTTATTTATATTTCAGCATATTATGGGGGTACAGATGTTTAGGTTACGTATGTTGCCCTTGCCCCCCTTCCCTCCTCGCACTCTGTGTATGCATATACCGGTCTGTTCTTCCCTCCTCCCTCCTCCCCCCTGCCCGACATCCAATAGATGTTATTCTTATATGTGCACTTATGTGTTGATCAGTTAATACCAATTTGATGGTGAGTACATGTGATGCTTGTTTTTCCATTCTTGTGATACTTCGCTTAGAATTATGGTCTCCAGTTCCACCCAGGTTAATATAAGAGGTATTAGTTCACCACTTTTTATGACTGAGTAGTACTCCATGGTATACATATATTACATTTTATTAATCCACTCGTGTACTGATGGGCACTTGGGTTGATTCCACATCTTTATGATTGTCAATTGTGCTTCTATAAACATTTGAATGCTGAGTCTCTCCATTAATTGAGGTCCTCTTTCATATCTCCCAATGACATATTATAATTATCTCCAAAGACGAGATATATTTCTAGGTACCTTATTTTTCTGTTGCTAGTGAAAATATCTTTTTAATTGCCTATTTTTATTTTGTTGGTACTGGTTTAAGAAAAAACAATTGGCTTTGTAACTCATACCTGGAAAACTTGCAAACCTCTGTTATGTTTTCTAATGATTTATATATAGATTGAGGTTTTCTAGTAGACCGTCATATTATCAGTGGATAATGACTGCTTGTTGTTTCCTTTCAAATTCTTTTCCTTTTTTTTCTCTCTTGTTGGTTGTATTTGTGCCCTAGGGCTGCCATAACAAATTACTGCAAACTTAAGACAGTAGATATTTATTCTTTCATAGCCAGAAGGCCAGAAGTCTAAAATTGAGGTGCTGGCAAATCCATGCTCCCACCAAAGGGTCTAAGAGAGAACCCTTCATTTCTTCTTCCATCTCTGGTGGCTCCTGACATTCATTGGCCAGTGGCAGCATAACTCTAATCTCTGCCTCTGTCTTCACATGGCCTTCTCTCTCTGTTTCTCTGTGTCCAAATCACCTTCTCCTTTCTCTAGTAAAGACACCAGTCATCATATTTTGGGCCCACTCTAAATCCAGAGTAATCTCATCTGGAGATCCTTAACTAATTACAGCTGCAAAGACTCTGTTTCCAAATTAAGGTCATGTTCTAAGGATTCAGTTGGACATGAACCTCTTGGGGTGGGGCATAGATTCAACCTGCTATATTGGTGTTGATATGACCACCAATATAATGCTTGGTATACATCCTTATTGCTGACTTTTGAACGAATAATTTTAACAATTCACCATCACATATGACATTTTGCTGTAGCTGTTGTAGATGTTCTTTATCAAGCCAAGGACATTTTCTTCTCCTCCTGGCTTGCTAAAGTGTTTTCTTTAATCAGTTATGCTTATTAAATTTTATCAAATAGTTTTTTTGAATCTATTGAGAATATGTATTTTTTCTTCTTTAGTGTATTACTTACTAAATTGCCATAATCAATTGTCTGATATTGAACCAAATAAATTTGCATTCCTGTAATTAAACTCAATTATTTTATACTAGAATAAAAATGAATTTGACACTGGACCTTATTTCCTCAAACTGTTTTATTTTTATTAAATGTTTGGTAGAGCTGAATGGCCTTGATCCTTTCTTTCTGAAAAAATGTTAAAATACTAATTCAAATGATTAATAATGATAATTGGATCTTTCCTTTTTTAATTTATCTTTTTTCTAGGAATTCAATCTAACATTTAGTTTTGTTGATCCTCTCTATTGCAGGCTTGCTTTTTAGTCTTTTTGCATATTTTTGTATTTCCTTTTTTCCACCTCTTTTGAATTTATTTTGTTCTTTTGTTACTCACACAATTCCAATCAAATTTTAGCTCTTAAGTGTGTAAATTCCTCTCTAAATATAGCTTAGCTGCATCTCCCAAGTTTTGATAGTTAATTATTTATGACTCGGTTTTAAGAATCTTACTTTCACTAAAATTATCATTATTATTTTTTTAGTTCACCAATTAGTCAACTTTTAATCCAATTTAGTTAACTACTAACCTGAAGCCTAGTCCTAGATCAACTAAAAACTGGAACTTTTCTCAAAGAACACTAGTTTCGAGACACTGAATTGCTCACTGGAGTTAGAACAATGTTTGGAGATAAGTTAATGCAGAAATCTTCAAATTAGTATTTGCAGACAGTCCAAAGACATTCTTTTGAGAATTAAGATCCTCTCCCCTCGTTTCAGTAATCCTGAGGTCTGCAAAGAGTAAAGTTCTGCACAAAATAATCTTCACAAGGCACAAGATACATACAACTTGCATACAACCTGTTCCATAGGAGCCAGTATCATGTTTATCTCTTCCTGGAATTCTTTTACATATATATATACACACACATGCATACACACACACACGCATATACATGTATATATAAGATATGTTATCATATATAAAAATATATTATGTAAGTATAATGTAAGAGTATATTTATAATTATATAATATAAACATAATCTTGTGTGCATATGTATTATATATATATGCAATAATCTTTCTACTGTATCATCTCTGTCTCCTGATTTTCACTTATTTTTTCTCTCTGCTGAATTCAAGAGAAGTTTTTCAAATTGCTCTTTCAATTTATTAATTCTCTTTATGTTAAAACTGCTGTTTAATTTCATTGAGTTTTTAATTTAGTTGTTAAATTTTTTATTTACAATATTTCTATTTTTTTCTAATTATCCTTATCAATTTTAATATGCTCTTGACATCTTTTAAAATATCCTTTTTTATTTCATGTCTCAGCCTTGGTTTTCCCAGAAAGCTGAAGCTGAGACAAAGTGTTGTTTGCAACTAAAGTGATTTGATCAAGTGATTCCAAGAAATAGAAATAGGTTACCAGGAAAAGGGAAAACAGGAAAAAAAAAGATCAATGTCAAGTTGCTTTCTCAAGCTGGTCATTATTACGGAAAATTGGAGTATGATCCTACCAGAACTAGCTTAGGAGTTGTGTAGAATAAGCTTTAGGATCATTTACCTGAGGAATTATAGAAGGGGACATTAATCCACTAGTTCCTATTTCTTCCTTTTTTCAAGGTATGTTAATTCTCTATATTTCCAGGTTGGGTATGAAAGAGTGAGTGTTAGGCAGCGGAAGCTATTAGAAGAAATAGCCTTTCCTGCTGTGTACAAAAGAGTCTCTAAACCTGATAACATTAGTACTCTGTTAAAAGGCTCATTTCAGGCAAGACTGGAATGACTGGGGAAAGAGGCTGACCAACATTCATTTGACAAGTCCTCTGTTCAGCCTGTTAGTCGAGAAATTTCTCTACCATGGATGCTCTCTGGTGGATATTAACATGAAACCCAAAGATCTGCACCCTTTTTACCCACTCACATGGGTTCATTCTCAAACCTCTTTCTCAAACTCCCTTGTCCCCAATCTTCTGTTGTCATTTCTTCCAAACCTCTGCTAAACCAGTTAAGCCATTTTCCACTGCCTAGGAGTCCAAGTTTATTTGCAACTCAGGCTTTTTTTCCTTCATATAAAGCAAATTGCCAAATGCACTATTTACAGTTCTTCCCACTAGGGGAATTTATTTTTGTCATATTCCTTTAGGCATCATAAACCAGGGATGTAGTCATACTGCAATGCACTGGCAGGCCACTGACAGCTAGTATCAATGTATTAGGCCAATCCACTTTTGAACCCAAACAGAATTTCCCACTTGCTGTCCATTGGTGTTGTGGAATGCCTGCCCTCCTCACAAAGGCATAGATGTAAAAGGAAGGAGAGTCATTGATACAACAGAAGTGGGTGACAAAACAGGCTTGTCACCACTTAGTGCAACTTATTTGTGCTCTTTGGACCTTCTTGGTCCTAATCTTGAAAGTACAAATAATTTCTACTATATGATGGGTATTTACTTCACCCAGTTGACTTAAGGATTCAATGAATCTAATAAGACCCAGTTCATGTCCAATTTTGGTGAAATGATCGGTTGGTATCCCATGATCAGATTTCAAGAGTAGAGACAGTAGCACACAAGAAGCTGCTTTTGAATAGTTAGTCCTCTGCTACAGAGTGTTTTTTTTTTTCTTCAGAAACCTAGTGGTCCATACTGTGACTCGTCTATTGTTGTTTGCTAAAGATTCCAAATACGACATTATCCACCACAGTTATTCCTAGCGCTGTTATATCTGCTCTGTTATGTGACCTAATCAGCAGGACAACTTGCAGCCCAACCTGGTCCTGCTACAGTTTTCTTTTTCTCTTGGTCCAATTCAAAAGTCACCCAATATATAGGTCAGTACAATATTCCCAAAGACAGTGCCTCTAAAACCCAAACAGGATTTTCTATCTTGACTCTAAAATCCAGTTTCACCAAGGACTGTCTCGCTAAAAGATTCAACAACCTGTTCTTTATCTGGAAGAAATTTCCTGACATACTACAGACCAATAAATCCCTAAAAATTTCAGTGATATGTCAGGCCCTGGATCTCTGTGGCATACTTCTTTCTTACTAGACCATTTAGCGTATATGTCCCTTCCTGATCTCCAGGTATGATCAGTGTGGTGTTATTAATACAGTGAACAAGTACTTTGTTCTGATGTCCACCAATATGAACAAGGTCCTTTCAACCTGCATTGTGAGAGAGAAAAGGAAAGTTAACATAACCTTGAATGTGGACAGTGAATATATGTTTCTACCTTGCCCATACAAAAACAAAGTGCCTTTGAGTCTCGTTATGAATAAAAATTAAAAAGAGTACCCTTGCCATATCTAACCCATGCACCAAGTGCCAGAAAATTAGTAATATTATGATGCATATTCTTTGATATTGTCTAAAATATATTAAGGATCCAAGGAGGTTATAATTTCGGGGTCTTCACTCTGCCCTTCTTAGCATAATGGCTCTTAATGCAAAAGATAGAGAACAAATGTCAATTTCTCCAAGTTGCTAAGTAAATCCTTTCCAAGTATGTACTAGGGGCCAGAGAAATAGTCAGCAGGTGGCTTCTTGGGTCCAGTGAACCAATGTGAGATCAACTTGGATCAATCTCCCTTCATTATTTGGCCTCCACAGGCTTTCGCTCTGGATAGGGGACCGGGATGCCCTCTTGTGAGTTTCCTGGTATACATGTCAACTGAGAATCTCCTCAGTGCTCACTTAATCTGCCGTCTGGTCACGGGTCTATTCAGGGAAAGATTGGAAAATATTTGTCATATATATTTGTAGCATTGTGTTACATTTCTTACTCAAGGGAACCCCAGTTTCCCCTTCAATAAAGACTCTCTCAGTTGGAGAACCAGCTCAGATCTAAAAACTAATGAAGGGCCCTGATGTTTCATTGCAGCAGCTGATGTCACCCTTCACCTTAAAAACTCTCAATTTTTTCCTGGATAAACGAGTCAAAAAACACCCTACCTGACCACCCATTCCTGTCACCCCAAGAATACAACAGGCTATCAGCAACAATTTGGCTGGAACTGGAGACCATTATCCTAAGTGAAGTAACTCAAGAATGGAAAAATAAACTCCACGTGTACTTGCTATTAAATTGGAACTAACCAAGGAGCACACTTATGCACAGAGGGAAGTAAAAGTCAGTGGAAATCAAGCAGGGAGGAGAGGGGAGGAAGGGATGGGAAAAATCCTACTTAATGGGTACAGTGAAAACTATATAGGTGATGGGCACACTTATAACCCTGACTGAACCATAACAAAAGCAATCTATGTAACCATTTGTACCTCTGTAATATTTTGGAATAATAATAATTTAAAAAATAGTAATTATATCCACCCTACTCTGTTGGTTAATTGTCACAACGTGGCCTCTAAATTTTGAATCCTTATTCCTATTGTTTCTAAGGAATCTAGTATTATGATGCCACATGTTACTCTCAACTCCAGCCTATACTGGATAGCCACTACCTCAAAGAAGCATCCTCTTGCCATTGCATTTCTTTTTAATTTATTGAATTAATTGAAGGAAATCTTTTGTACCTTCCCGGGGAATCCAGGTCGTGGGGACTCTGATCTCATATAATAAACCATTTTATAATTATCATTTACCTGAGACTTCTGACTCTTCCTGAACACTCTGCTAAAGCACTTCCTGTATCTGTACTTCATTTCCATTAAACTAGAGGCATGCCCAAGCATCAGGGACCACTAAGCAGCATAAGGATCACTTGCCAGGACTTTAAACACTGAGTCAAGGGAAAGTACTCCCATGACAATTAATATCCCTCTAATCTATCACCCTCAAGTTCTACTCAGCCACATGTTTTTGCAACTCCTGCTGTTACACATGTTATAACATTGGAAGGTATATTCTACTTCCTCACAGAATGGGATCAATATTTCTCTACTTGGGCTCTCCTGAGATTAGACCCTGGTTATCCATCTGGGGGCAATGAAAACAGGTAGCACTAGAGCTTGAGGAAGACATATCAACTTGTGAGGCACCTGCCCCGGCTGAGGTCTTTCCAGGTTCTCCAAGTGCAGAAAGTCTAGTTTAATTCAAGATTCAGAAGAATCTGTAGCTCAAGATTATCCAGCTTATTCAATTCATCTAGTGTCCCCATGTCAGTTCTGAAGGTACCACTCTTTATCTATTAGGGGCCTGCACTTAACACAGTGCTATGAAAGGTGTGCATTGCCTTCTTTTGTCATTCTGCTAACGCTACAATTAAATCCTGGGTCTGGTTTTCATCATCTGTTCTACGGCTACACGAGATAAGGGGCCTTTTAAACACTGACACACAGTGTTTCACAGCATGCCTTCAGATGATAGGGGGTTAGCCTGAATCTGCTATTTTCTCTCTCTTTTTTAAGGCTCCTAAAGCAGAGAACAAAAGCCAGCAAACTCCACAGTCCTTATAATTATCATCGCCCTTGTGCCTATCAAGTGCCATTGCTACTGCATAAGCCTCCACTTGCATTTTATCTTTACCTGCCAGTGAGAGTCTTAGTAATTATAAAGCTACTGTATGCCAGGGGTTATCCCCATTCCACCTTTTCTCATTAATGATTGCTCCAGAATTTCATCCTGAGGGTCGGTTTTTAAGGTCACTTGCAGTCCCAACTGTCTTTGCCTAGGGTCCTCTTCTACAACAGAAAGTGGAGTCTGGATCGTTTCTCTTCCTCAGAAAGCAGAGCCTGAGATACAGACGTGTATGCAAGTAGCTTATATTAGGAGTTTCAAAGAAGAAATCAATAAAAAGCTATACCATTAATCTGGTCACTGCTGTGGGCAGTTGGGGTTTTTAGACCTTCTGAACAGCCACAGAGAAAGTTCTCTGGGATTCCCCCCACCAGAAAATGAAAGAGGGAAACATGCATTTACTAGTTTCCATCCCTACTTGGTCAAAGCGTGCTCTCACACTTCATGCATGTGAAAACATGTATGTGCAGGCAGCCCACATTTGGCATCAGAGATGCCTGCTGAAGAAAGCAAGAGATACGTAGTTCAGCTAAGGTGAGACGTGTTCAAGTTACAACAACTGAAAGGTGGTTACCACAGTGATGGCTGGAGGAAAAGGTGGGCCAAGTCAATGTCAAGCAGGATGCAGGGCGGGTCTGATATATTTACATAAACTTTTTAAACAGATTTATTTTGTACTTTGTATCTGATAACCCCCAAATCCACAGTTCTTGCCAGTCAAATTCAGCATTTTGTTTTGCTCACTTTCATCCATGGTAACTTGTTACATCATGTGTTTAGTAATTTTAAATTGTGAACTCCTATTTCTTGAAATTATCTGTGAGATAAAGCTAATGTTAGGCCTGTGTTTAAAAAATGTCCCTCCAGAGAAGCTGTCAATTCCTCTATACCAAATTTTCTGTGAGCATTATCAATCAGAGGGTACTGTAAATGAAATTTTTGACTTGGTTTTTCTTGGACACATAAATCATGTGACTTTTAGCTTCAATCCTATTGTGTGAGTTTATAACCAGAAATTCTCAGGAGACTTTTTTTTTCCCCTTTGCTGATAAGCAAGGTCAAGATAGATAAGCATTACTACCATCTTCTATTATGGCAGACTTTTCTAGTTGTTCACTAAAGGTGCCACCCTTTGGGAGAGCCAGCCTTTGAGAAACCCCAATTTTATCCTCTCTCCCTCCTCCATCCACCGTCTGTCTCCTGAACCAACCACAGGTTGGCCCATTAACCCAGCTCCTAAGATGGGGAGATTCTCTTAAGGTCAGAACAGGCTCCAATGCTCAATTACCTTTCTGGATTCATGCTTTACCATTATACATATACCAATTATTTCTTTTCTTTTCTTTTCTTTTGTTGGAGACAAAGGTCTCACTGTGTTGCCTAGGCTGGATTCAAACTCCATGGCTCAAGTGATCCTCCTGAGTAGCTGGGATTGTAGATGCTTGCCACTATGCCCAGATTAATTATTTCTTTAACTTTTCTAACAACTCAATTATATTTTTTAAGTTATGTTTTTAATATTTTGAGAATTCTGTATAAGGAGAGTTTTCTTCTTTTTCTTTCTCCCTGTTCAGTTTTGTTTTTTTTTTAATTTTAATATATTTATGGTGTACAAGTGTTTTTTGTTACATGATGAAATGTACAATGCAGGGCTTTTAGTGTACCCATCACCAGAATAATGTACATTGTACCCAGCAGGTAGATTTGTATCCCTAACCCCCCTTTACAGTTCTCAATGTCCATTATGCCACTTTATGAACATATATACCCCTCATTTAGCTCCTACTCATAAGTGATAAAATATGGTATTTGTTTTTCCATTGCTGAGATACTTTACTTAGGATAATGGTCTCCAGTCCCATCCAAGTTGCTACAAACAACATTATTTCATTTCTTTTTATAGCTGAGTAGTACTCCATGGTGTGTGTGTGTGTGTGTGTGTGTGTGTGTGTGTGTGTGTGTGTGACATTTTCTCTATCCACTCCTCAGTTGATGGGCACTTAAGTTGATTCCATATCTTTGCAATTGTGAATTGTGCTATAATAAACATTCAGGTGCCGGTATCTTTTTTGTAAAATGACTTCTTTTCCTTTGGGTAGATAACCATTAGTGTGATTGTTGGATTCAATGGTATGTCTACTTTTAGTTCTTTGAAGAATCTCCATACTATTTTCCATAGAAGTTGTACTCATTTACATTCCCACCAACAGTGTATAAGCATTCCATCTTTACCATATCCACACCAAAATCTGTTGTTTTTTTAATTTTTAGTAATGGCCATTCTGACAGGGATAAGATGGAATCTCACTGTTGTTTTAATTTGCCTTTCCCTGATAATTAGTGATGTTGAACATTTTTTCATGCTTTTTGGCCATTTGTTAACTTTTTTGAAAAAAAAAAAACATCTGTTCGTGTCTTTGACCTACTTTTCAATGGGGTTATTTATTTTTTCCTTGCTGATTTGTTTGAGTTCTTTGTAGACTCTAGATATCAGTCCTTTGTCAGATGTATGATTTGCAAATATTTTCTACCATTATGTAGGTTGTCTATTTAATCTGTTGATTATTTCCTTTGCTGTGCAGAAACTTTTTAATTTAATTAAGTCTCATTTATTTATTTTTATTGTTGTTGTATTTGCTTTTGCGGTCTTAGTCATACATTTTTTTGCCTAGGTCAATATCCAGAAGAGTTTTTCCTATGCTTTCTTCTAGAATTTTTATGGTGTCAGGTCTTACATTTAAGTCTTTAATCCATCTTAAGTTAATTTTTGTATATGGTAAAAGATAGGGATCTTGTTTCATTCTTCTGCATGTGGCTATCCAATTTTCCCAGCACCATTTATTGAATAGGGTATCCTTTCCTCAGAGTATGGTTTTGTCTGCTTTGTTGGAAATCAGTTGGTTGTGGCTGTATGGCTTTATTTCTGGGCTCTGTTTTCTGTTCCATTGGTCTATGTGTATACCTTTATATTAATACCAGTACCATGCTGTTCGGTTACTAGAGTCTTGTAGTATAATTTGAAGTCAAGTAATGTGATACCTCCAGATTTGTTCTTTTTGTTTAGAATTACTTGGGCTTTTCAGGCTCTTTTTTGGTTCCATATGAAGTTTGATGGGAATTGCATTGAATTTGTAAGTCATTTTGGGAAGTATGGACATTTTAACAACAATTCTTCCAATCTGTGAACATGGGATGTTTTTCCACTTGTTTGTATCATCTGTAATTTCTTTCATCAGTGTTTTGTAGTTCTCCTTATACAGATCATTCACTTCGTTGGTTAAGTATATTCCAAAATATTTTATTTTCTTTGCAGCCATTGTAAATGGCACTGAGTTCTTGATTGGACTCTCAGTTTGACTGTTATTAGTGTATAGAAATGCTACTGATTTTTGTATATTTTGTAACCTGAGACTTTACTGAATTTATTTATCTAGGGGTCTTTTGGTGGAGTCTTTAGGGTTTTCTAGATATAAGATCATATCATAGGCAAAACTGATAACTGGACCTCCTCTTTCCCAATTTGGATGCCCTTTCTTTCTTTCTCTTGACTGATTGCTCTGGCTAGGACTTCCAGTACTATGTTCAATAGCAGTGATGACAGTGGGCATCTTTGTCTTATTCCAGTTCTGACAAGGAATGCTTTCACCTTTTCCCCATTCAGTATGATGTTTGTTGGGTTTCTCATATATGGCTTTTATAATTTTGGGATATGTTCCTTCTATGCCTGGTTTGTTGAGGGGTTTATTATGAAGGGTGCTGGATTTGATTGAATGCTTTTTCTGCATCTATTAAGATGGTTACATGGTCTTTGTTTTTAATTCTGTTTATGCAGTGAATAACATTTATTTCTTTGCATATGTGGAAACTTCCTTGCATCTCTGGGATGAAACTCACTTGATCATGGTGAATTATCTTTTTGATGCACTACTGGATTTTGTTTGCTAGTATTTTCTTGAGGATGTTTGTGTCTGTGTTCATGAGGGACATTGGTCTGTAGTTTTCTTTTTTTTGTTGTGTCCTTTCCTGGGTTTGGTATCAGGTTAATACTGGCTTCATAGAATAAGTTAGAGAGGATCCCCTCCTTCTCCATGTTATAGAACAGTTTCAGTAGGCTAGGTGCCAGTTCTTCTTTGTAGGTCTGGTAGAATTTGACTATGAATCTGTATGGTCCAGGGATTTTTTCAGGGGGAGATATTTTATTACTGTTTCAATCTTGCTATTCGCTATTAGTCTGTTTGGGATTTGTTTCTTCTTGATTCAACTTGGGAGTTTGTGATGAAATTTATCCATTTTTTCTAGATTTTCTGGTTTGTGTGCACAGAGGTTTTGATGGTAGTCATGGATGATATTTTGCATTTCTGTGCTATCAGTTGTAATGTCTCCATTTTCTTTCTGATTGAGCTTACCTGAGTTCTGTCTCTTATATTTCCCATTAATCTAGATAGCGATTTATCAATTTTGTTTATCTTTTCACAGAACCAATTTTTTATTTTGTTGATCCTTTGTATCATTTTTTTGGTTTCCATTTTGTTTAGTTCTGCTCTGATCTTTGTTATTTCATTTCTTCTGCTAGCTTTAGGTTTGGTTTGCTCTTCTTTTTCTAGTTCCTTGAGGTATAACATTAGGTTGTTAGTTTGTGATCTTTGTGTCTTTTTGATGTAGGCATTTAAGGCTATAAATTTTCCTCATGGAGATTTTGGAAGCTTGTGTCATCTTTGTTGTTCAATTAAAAAAACTTTGTATTTCCTTCTTGATTTTGTCATTGACCCAAGGATTGCTCAGCAGCAGGTTGTTTAATTTCCTGGTGTTTGTGCAGCACTGACAGTTCCTCTTGAAGTTGATTTCTACTTTTATTCTACTGTGGTCTGAAAAGATACATGGTATTATTTCAATTTTTCTAAATTTGCTGAGACTTGTGACATATATGACCTATCTTGGAAAATGTCCCACATGCTGATGAGAAGAATTTATGTTCTGTGATTTTGGGGTAGAATGTTCTTAAATGTCTGCTAGGTCTGTTTGTCCTAGAGTCCTATTTAAGTCAAGTGTTTCTTTGTTGATTTCTTGCTTCCATGATCTGTCTAGTTCTGTCAGTGGAGTGTTGAAGTCCCTGGCTATAATGATGTCGCTGTCTATTTCCTTGCTTAGATGTTGTAGAATTTGTTTTATAAATCTTAGAGCTTCTATGTTAGGTGCATATATATTCAGGATTGTTATATCTTCATATTGAATGGATCCCTTTATCCTTGAAACTGACCATTTTTTACCATTGTTGATGTAAAGTCTATTTTATCTGATACGAGAATAACTACTCCTGCTCACTTCTGATTTCCATTTGTGTGGGATCTCAAAATGGCACAAGCCATGGCACCCAGTGTTTGGGGACCAGTGGGACCCTGCTATGACTTCTCTCTGGAACAATGCTGCTGCAGTGTTTAGTTAGCTTCCTGTATCAGACCAGAGGGCTGCTGCAGTGAAGGGGCCCTTTAGCAGCTCTAATTGCAGTGTCCATGGGGAAATATGGAGTCCCAGGGTTCTCTTCTCTCTCCCCTCTCCACGTGTGGGTACTTTCCAAGGTTCCTCTGATCCTGCCAAGCAAGTTGCCCTATGTCCCTCTCCTTCACTTTGGGTGCCTCCCATTGCCTCTCTGTTGATTCACAATGCTCTGTCCTAGACTATCAATCTGAAAGTGAATATCTACAGATCACTTTTGATCCTGTCTGTGAGAGCAGCACTGAGGGCTGTTTGTAAGTCCACCATCTTGCCCCCTCCCCACCCCACCCAGGAGAGTTTTCTCTGAATAATTAATGTACCATACTGCCTGATTAGAAGTCTCTAAAACTTGAACTTCTTTACCTGAATATCTCAGAAAACTTTTAAAAGTTTATGTCTAAAACTGCACTCATCCCTTTTCTCCACAAACCTGCTCCTCTTCCTGTATTATCTTTACTAGTGTTACCCCCACCCACTTATTCAGAAATGGATTTTAGAAGCCACACTGTTGCTCTTTCTTTCCATCATATTACCCCTTACATCTCTTGAGCTTGCCCATACTCTATTTTCCACTAAATGCCACTACTACCTTAATTCGAGTTTCTTAATATTTGTCTCCTGAACTACTAAAATAGCCTAATAAATAGCCACCATATTTTTGTTTACTTTTTGAACTATTCCTCAGGCCGCTGTCATAAGTGATATTTCTAATACCTAATCTAGCCATGCCACTCACTAGTAATATCTTTGTCACATTCTTCCTACAAAATACTGTCCACACAGCTTAGGATGGTATATAAGGTCATTTTTCACCTAGCCCCTGGACTCACATGCCACTACTTTCTGTTCTATACTCTTTACTATGCCTGGAATAGCCTTCTCACAACCCTCTTATCTACCTTGAGTACTCTTGATCATTCTTTGACTCCATCCCCTATGGCCTTAGTAGATATCCCTTCCTCTGGGCTCTCATAACAGTTTTGGCATACCTCTATTTTAGTGCTTTCCACTGTCTGCCTCCACCGCTAGGTTACAAACACCTTTGTATTTTTTACCCCTAGCAAGTAGCAGAAGCCTTAGATTATGGTATATTAAATAAATGTTTGTTAAATGAATACATAAATGAATGAATGAGTAGGTTTTATATCTCCTCTGAGATCTAATGCTAAACAAGATTGGAGGTTACTATTGAAAAGGAAGAGATAAATAATACTAGTTTCTCTAAAACAAAAGATGAACAAAGAATACTAGAAATACTTCTTTATATCCCTTATATTCAATTTTTATTCAAATTTGTTTCCTACTATTTTTAATCTTTCATTTAAATTTAATCATATTAAATTTTTATTGTGTAAAGACTATCAGATGATAGCATTTGCTTCTTGAAAATTATTATCTAGTGTATTTTTGCAGAAATTACAATTTATATTACCTAATAGAAACACTCTTTGAGTAGAATGTTTTCACATTAATGTAAGTTTAAATTGTTTTACATGGAGAAATGGCAAGCAGTAATGTTCTAGTGTTACTTTAATGTATCACAACATTAAATTTTTCGCTCTGATTTCACAATGTAACTTACAAATATGTAAAAAATGAATATTTAAAAACATTTTTGTATTAAAATAATGTCAAAGTGTTTATATTTTGTAATAAGGATAATGAGATTAAGCAATAATAAAAATATATGAGGTACTAAAACTGGTGTATAGGTTCGGAAGAATAAAGAAGATAAAGGGATGTGGAATTCGCACACTACAGTACATAGCATTACTATAGAAATAAACAGAAGATAAAAATACCAATACATATAAAATTAATGATATGAAATAAGCTCACAACATGACCTTAACGGATGTAATTAAGTCTCTCACAAATGTTGTTGCTTTACATATAACATATATTGCAAATGTATGTTACATGTATACACACATATATATATATTTAATATGCAAGTCAACATTATGTTAAGAAACATATTCTTGCACAATGTAGTACTGCTGGAGTTTCATTAATGAACAGGTAGGATAAGCCCCCTCCCACCCCAAAACTTCCTATCTTCCTTTTATTGTTTTATATTTTTCCAAAGCATTTTTACCATCCAACATGCTACATAATTTACTCATGTATCTCCTTTATTCATCTCTCCTTCATCTACGATTTCAGCTCCAAGAGCTTACAAAGTAGATGTTTAATTAGTATTTGTTGAATAATGAATATTGTCATCTCACTCAGACTTTAGTCTATGCTTACTAAATAACTACATTACTCTCATGGCTTAGCATTGCCTACCATTAAAGTGAGAATGGTGAAAGAAATTCTACACATATAAATAAAATATAAAATACATTTTGCGTGTGTGTATACACAATGATATATTATGTATAAAATTAGAATATATAATTATGTAACTATATTAGATATTACCAAATATTTAATTAATTTCTACAATTCTCTGGAGTGAAATGAACACAATTCATCCCTCGTACTTTTAAACAAAAAGAAAATAATGACCATAGTAAAAGCAGTTGACTTGGCCAGGTATTTGTAGGTTCTAACGAAATCACCACTTACTTCTTATACACTTAATTGTTAATTTTAAAAGGGCAGGATGAAGGCCTCACACAGCACCCTCCATTTAGGAAACTTACTGAAATTGATATCCATTTACTTGGAGGAATTACATTAACTATATTATAAAAGGGATCACAGAATTGTGTTAAGAATTATTTCCAACTGCTTACTCTTAATTGATTCTATATTAGAAATGGAAAACAAAGAGGACAGAAACACCATCCAACATTTTACCAATTAGACTATACTACCCAAGAGAAAATTAAAAACACTCATTTCTTTTATGTTTCTTATCCATTATAAGTAGTATTACCATTCAGAACCAGAAGTCACTTAAACAATTCTTTATATTTAAAAGAAGAAATAAAGCTTTTTGGAAGCTCTTATTATAAATCAAAATCCTAAGTAAATTTTTACTATGAAAATATGAATTTTTAAATGTTTAGAAAAATATTCTCCACTTGCTTTCATAAAAACTCTACTAATCCATGGAAAACTAGTGTCCCATAAGATGTTAACCAATCTTTAAAAATATATACTTTTTATTGACTATTTTAGAAAATTCCACATAAAGCATACTTAAATAAGTTAATTGCAGAATTTCCCATGTCTTATCTCAAATTTACTTGCTGTAATTGCCCTGAGACTACCCCTAACGTACGCATACCAGAATTACCTGTCTTCAGGTACACTTATGTTCTGAGAACTGCAGCATCAGTATAAACATCATCCAAACAATTGTTTCATTATTATTATTTCTATGGAACTGTGGCTTAAACCAAGAAAATTTTTATGACAAAAAATATTAAAGTGCAGGAGTTTGCACAATGTACAATTCTTTATTTCAGCTGAGGGCAAAACTCAAAGAAAGGAATTTGAATTACAGTAGAAGGAATTTTAAGTGGTTATAATGAAAAATTAATGAAAGTCACTACTTGTAATTGGTATCAACAGTGCTTATATAGACTTTAAAGCAGGACTTTGAAGATGTAGGGGACGATACTGGCTACTTCTTGGAGGAAAGGGAAATATTCTGCACTGATGGATGAAATACTCATGTATGTACATAAGGGACTTATGTAAAAAAGCTCTTTTCAGCAACGTTTATAACAGTGAAAAACCAGAAACATTTCAAATTTTAATCACTGCAAAAATGGATGCATATATGGTAAAATTCTAGTACAATGGAGTACTACACAGCAGGGAGCCAGAGCTAAAGTTTCAATCATTAAGAAAGCTCATATACATAAAGAACAAAAAAATTGTATATGGATTATATACAATTAATAATTTTAATATAGTTTTGAAGCATGTAAAATAATGCCATATATAATACATATTATATATAAATGGATATATATGTGATAAAACATTAAAACATACATGAAAATAATAAACACCAAATTCAGGATGATAGATACCTCTTGGCAGGGTGGAAAATGCAATTAGGGAAGAATAAACCAAGGGCTTCAATTATATTTGTAACATTTTATGTCTTATGCTGTGTGGTGGTACCCAGATGTTCATTACATAAATATACTATCTTCTTATTTTGTCTGAAATATGTCAAAATTTAATAAAATGTAAAGGACGCTTGGTGAAGCTTGTCTTGGGGAAAAGAGATACAGTGGAAAATCTTTCAACGATGTTATGTTTAATATTTTGATGATGTTAAGAACAATCAGGTTTCATTAATCTAAAAATTCCAATTTTTTTGAAAGAAGAAGAATATTTCATTCCTCATTTATCATGTCTCCTCAGTTCTCTCTGCTTGGGCTTTCATTCCTACTACTATATTGAAACTGTCCCTATCAAGGGTACTCACTTGTACAAGTTCTGCTTTTATACGGCACAACATTCCAGTAACATCTAAGATACTCTTCTCTCTGAAACATTTCGAATACTGTTTTCTCTATAACCCAACCAATATTCATCTCCACAATGGCCAATCATTCTTTACTGGTTCCTCAGGTTCTACACTGCTCTTAAGTTCATACAAGACCTCTATGTGGCCAAATTTAATCACTACTTCTCAGTTCTAACCTGCAATGGTTAATTGTATGTGTCAACTTGATTGGGCAATAAGATGCTAAGATACCTGGTTAAATAGTTAATACTATTTCTAGTTGTGTCTGTGAGGGTGTTTCTGGAAGAGATTAGCATTTGAATCTGTGAACTGATTAGCATTTGAATCTGTGAACTGAGTAAAGCAGTTTGCCCTTCCTAATGAGGGTGGGCATTTTCCAATATAGTGAGGACCCAAATATAATAAAAAGACAGAAAAAGGAAGAAATTGTTCTCTCTGCTTGACTGCTTGAGTCGAGACATTGGTCTTTTCCTGCTCTTATACTGAGACTTACACCACTGGCTCTCAGAGTCAGAGTGGAAATACGCCTGATTCTCAGGCCTTCAGACTCAGACTGGAGTAACACTACCAGTTTTTCTGGATCTCCAGTTTGCAGATGGGTAGATTATGTGACTTCTTAGTCTCCATAATCTATGAGACAATTCCTTATAGTAAGTCTCTTTATATATGTAAGTATCTATATCTATATACTTTGTGTCCTGTTTCTCTGGAGAAGCCTGACTAATAACTTTATTGGATAAATGCATAACATTTACCATGTGGATCACTACTTTCTCTTCAAAGAAATTTTTCACTTGGCTTTCAAGATAACATACTTTTTTGGTTTTTCCTCCTACCTTATTGCTTGCTACTTCTCATTCGCCCATGATGGTTCCTCCTCATCTTCCTAGGGTCCCTGATTAAGTGCTCATTTCTTTATCTACATTCCATCTCTAGGTGATCTAGCCAATCTCATGGTTTTATACACCATCTATATGCTCATGACTGTATATCTTTAGGCTGATGATTCTCAAATCAAAATCTCCAATTCTGACTTCTCAAAGATGGCAATATATACTATTGCCTACACAACATTTCCACTTTTATATCTGGTAAACATCTTAAATTATTGTGACCTAAACTGAATATTTTACTTTTGTGACCTAAACGAAATTGCCTCCCTCATCCTCTGTACAACTTTCTCCATGTCATCCCTCTCTCCATATATGGTGCCACCATCTACCCAGGAGCTCAGACCATTTGTATATGGTCTTAATTCCTGGTTCTTTCTTTAAAACTCGACTTCTAACTTATCAGCAAGTCCTTTTGGTTCTACTTCCCCAAAATATTCTGAATCTGACTACTTTTGACCAACTCTACTGCCTCAACTCCAATTCAAGTCACCAAAATTTGTCCCCTGAATGACTGAGACAGCCTTGTAAAAGTTTTCCACTTTTCACTCTCCAATTTTACCCAGAGATGTCACTGTTAACTTTCTAAAGTGTAAATCAGATTTTGCCTCTCTCTTATTTAACATCATCTAATAAATGCTAAATAAATTTAGAATAAAATCAGAATTTCTTACCATGACCCTACATGACCTGGCTCCTAACTCACCATATAGTTCTACACTCTAATTACAATAGCTTTTGTTCTGTCCCTTGAAATATCTAAGCTTGTTCTCTTCTCAGTGCCCTTAGTCTTCTCTATGGCTGTTCTATTCCTCTCCCTCAGATCTTTATATGACTGTCTTTTTTTCACCATTCAGACTTCAATGTCCCCTCTTCAAAATAGTCTACCATGAGCCTCCAACTAAGGAATCTCCCCCTCAGTTTATATCATATTAACATGTTTTATTTTCAGATGGAATAGATTTCCATCTAAAATCATCTCTTTTTTTGCACATTCCTTGTTTATCTCTTTACACTAGACTGTAAGTTGTTTGAGGGCAGAGACTTTTTAGTCTCATTTGTCAATGAATCTCCACAGCCTAGAACAATGCATGGCACAAAGTAGATGCTCGACAAATATTTGTTGACTGACTCATTGTGAACACCTCCACAAGTTACCAGATAAGTCAATCATTTAATCTCATTTATTTTGGGGGTATCTTCTTTCCTCTTACTTGTCATGTAAGGGTCCTAGGAGGCTTAACAGATATTAATAGAAAGAGTCTTTTGGCCTTCAGTGAATATTGGTATGGTAGCCAGACTCAAAGATGGTCTCCATCTCCATAAGATCCTCGTCATCTGGCATTCATACCTTTGTGTAGTTCTCCCCCACGTTGTATCAGAGATACAGCTAAGACCAACAGAATATGGCAGAAGTGACATTGTGTAACCTTTAAGGCAAGTTGGAAAAGTGGAATCGCCACTTTCGCTTTGGATCACTCACTCTGTGGAAAGCCAGCCGCTGTGTCATGAAAATCCTTAAGCATCCTCTGTGGAAAGGCCCATGTATTAAGGAACTGAAGCCTCCGGCCAATGGCCAGAAACCATTTATAGCCATGGAATATGCCATCTTAGAAGCAGATCCTCCGGCTTCCATGAAGTCTTCAGATGACTGCAACTCTGGACAACATCTTGGCTACAACTTCAGGGAAACCCTGAACCAGAATGACCCAACCAAGATGGTCCTGAATTCTTGATCAACAGATACTATATGAGATGAATGTTTATTATTATTTTATGCTGGTAAGCTTTAGGAGTATTTTAACACAGCAAATAGGTAACTAATACAAGTTATCTCTGCTGATACGTTCATTTCTAAGTCCCAAAATTTCTTTGAAGGTGAGAAATTATATGTGAAATAACAACTTCATGCTGCCTCTGTGCTTTTCTCCCCTATTTGGCTTGCTGCTCCTTCTTAACATGTTAGCCCACTCTTTCCTACAATCCCTGTTCCTCAATGAACCAAGGATATTGCAATTAAGAGACAAAAGAGGAGGGTCTTCTGGGTGTCCGATAACTTTGCTTTCAGCTCTGTAACACAATGCCACTCAGCCACAATTGCAAAGATTGGCTGGTTTCTTGGGAAGCAAGAAGGAAAACAAAATCACATATTAAAAAAATCCAATTTATCATATGTAAAATGGAAATAAGAATAGTATCTACTTTACAGGTGTTTTGAAAGGAACAAATGAGAGCATGCATATAAAGCTCTGAGCATAATGACTGATCCATGGTTAGTGCTAAATAAATATTGGCTATTATTATTGACTTTCCTTTTCCCTGGCACCTTTTTATTTGAACAGGCTTTTAATTCGTTAAAATAGATTAGTGAAAATAGTATATTATAAACTCCTAACACTACACAATAGCTGATGATTTATATGAGAGAAGTGTTTTCTAAAACCTGTTATCATAAATTGAGAATAGACTTTTTAATACATACATATTCAGAGAAAAAAATTAGGCTGAAAATTAACCAAAGGCTATGCTATCTAAATTATAATAAGAGATTGTCATCTTAACATATTGAAAACTAGAGAGGGATGAGCAAGAGACTTAAAATGTAGTAAAAAAGTAAAAGCAGCAAGAGATTGACTTGAATGTCATTATCTTATTGCCTTTTGGAACTAAAAATGTATTGTTTCTCATATAAAGCAAAGCACTGAAAACTATTTGGCAGCAAGGTTATTATTTCACATATAATTACATCTCATACAGAGGTACACTGGCAGACATGTGGTGGCTAAATTGTCCATTTGCAACTGGAAAAAAGAAATGTAGTTCTTTTTTCACTTACATCAGTCAAGTAGATAGCCGCCCACAGGAAGAGAAAAAGACTTATTTGACACTAGATCTATAACCAATGATTTTAGTTATCACTTGAAATTAGTGAGAATTTTGAAATAGGCTTAAGAATTTTTGAAGAGCAATTTGGCACCATAGTGAAATAACAGATGAAATGCAAAAGTGAAAAAAAAAAGAAAGAAAGAAAGAAAAGAAAAATGCTATTTTCATTCCCTGACTGTGTTTGGATTTAGGGATTTCTAAAATAGGATTTCTCATAGACAGATAACCTCTAAAAGTACAGATGTATTAATTTATCATTTTTTAAAATAAATTAAGCATTTGATTAAATTATCTTCTCTATAAACCAGTTAGGTAAATCCTGACCGAGTCAATGAATATACTAAAACATTATCCAGGATACCAACAACTAAGGTATTTGTAAAATCCAGGCAACTAAACTCTAACCCTCTAATCTGCCTATTCTGAATATTTATTCAATCATCAGAAGAGTTCTGGTAATTATAATTTTAGACTAAGTATGATCTGGTGGTGTCTGTAATATAGATGTAATGCCAAATATTTATATACTTGAAAAACTGGAGAAACTGTTACCATCTGAATTCCTTTTAGGGAGAAATCATATCTATATGAAAAAAATACTTGTTTCAACTAAGGTATGCAGGGTGGTATTTCTAAGGTATGTTCAAGTTATAAAAATGTGCCTGTAAGTTGCCACGTATAAGACATGGAGGGGAGTCTTTTCTATTTTGGGAGCTGAGAGGAAAGAGAAGAGATGATGATGATGGGAAGAGAGGCTGGACCTGAGGAGATGGAAGCTCGTTGTTCACTATGACAGGCCTCACAAACTTCCAAAGCTCAGCGAGGTCAGCTGAACTCACAAAATGTTGAGTGGTTGTGTGTGAATAGATAAAATATCTGACTTTCAAGGATAAGGGAGCATGCAACAGAAAGAACTGCAAAAACATGAGCCCTAGAGAATTCTCAGTAATCATGGGGAAGGGTAGATTTAGACATTCTCAGGTCCTAGAACTGAGAGTTTGAGGTAAATTCTCTGTGCTCTTCAAAGAACAGAGAGACAGCAATCAACTACACAGAGTCTGTTGCTCAGCGAATAGTTCCTTCTCTACATCCGTGATCTTCCATCATTAAGTAAACAATTTTCACATTAGTTAGGCTTCTGATCTCACCTTCCACGAATTTTGAGTTTTCACTGTATAGTTGATGTCATAATTATATAGTTAACCACTGAAAGAAACTTTTAAAATATGAAAGAGACTTTGAGGAAGAAAATGAAAGTACAGACAATAAGCAAGTAAATATAAGAAGGATAAGAGAATACAGAGTGAGTATGTTGAATAATATCCTTCTATCTCCCACGAGATACATTTTCCTCTGAAAAATCTTCAAATTCCCAACTGTTTACATTTTCATGATCACTTTTATTAAGAGTTTCTATTTCTGCTGACCTGTCTCATCTCTTACAGCTCATGTACATTGTTCACAAACAATGTATAATAAACACAACCCTTTTTCCTGACTTCGAAGGGTAGGTGCAGGTATATATGTATAGAGCATGTAAGTATAGAAGATTCGGGGTAGTATGAAGATTAAATTTCAGAACCACACAGCAAACGCTTTACCATATAATACTAAACACTTTTGATCGCCAAGAATTTCCACCACCTGTATTTTAAGCAGCCATCCTGACTCTTGTTCAGAATGCTTTTCACTCCCTCTACCTTATCACCTACTTTTTGGTCTTTCACCCTTAAATTCTCTTTTTTCTGTTTTATTTATATTTTTATTTATGTTTATTACAGGGGTACAAATGTTTAGGTTACATATATTGCCTTTGCCCCGACCCGAGTCAGAGCTTCAAGCGAGTCCATCCCCCAGACAGTGCGTACCACACCCATTAGGTGTGAACATACCCATCCTCTCCTTCCCCCTCCCATCTGCCCGACACCCAGTGAATGTTACTACTACGTGTGCACATAAGTGTCGATCAATTAATACTATTTCACGCTTAAATTCATCTTCATTTCTTACGTGGAGAAGCCTGGCTATCTTTTTATCTTGGAGTTTTCCTTGATATCATACCCTAGAAATCTTACTTTGTGATCAAGTCCATCTACACTTGAAACAAATCATACCACTCACTTAGGAGCAGAACTGTGTTTTAGAGTAGCATTTTCCCTCTCCTCTACATGTAACTTTTCTGAAAGGCAATGGCAAGAACCTGCATTTCTAGTATACTTCCTTCAGTTCTGCGCATTACTGGGTTTCAAGCATAATAAACACTTGCCAAAGATTTAACAAATTTGGGGACCAAATTCAGACAGAAGCATGAATTATAGTTATCTTTCCTTATAATATAGTTTGACTTTGCTACTTATGATAGGCTAATCATTCGATTTTTTATGCCTCATTTTCCTCATCTGCAAAATGGAATTAAATAGTAATATGCTATGCATCTCTTAGAGGGTTACTTTACGTATCAGAAGAAATACATATATGAAATTATTTTGAGAGCTGAGGAGTATCCTACAAACAACTGAGGACATTACTAATCTTTATCTTCCACACTGCAAATAAGACTGGTATATAGAGTACTTAAGCATTTTGTGAGAATGGAAGTTCTGCTTTTATAAACACACACACACACATTCACAGAAAGAGAGAGAGAGAGAGATCAGTAGAATCCTATATACAAATGTAAATATCTATAAATTATGATGACTAGTATATTAGGATAATTCTTACAACAGTCAAATAATCTACTTCTTTATTTCTCATCTTGCAAAACCATCTCTTCAGTATAAGTGTCATTTTCCTTCTGAGATGAAATTTTATCAGCCTAACATTACCTTCTCTTTAATTCTCCCTTGCTATGTCTTGCTAGATGCCTGAGAAGGACAAAGCTGGGACACTAAAGGCCCATCATGACATTTATCTAGGTCTCTGGGATAAAAGGAAAGTTGGGGGTGGAACCCATCCACGATTAATCATGGATGGTGATGTCTTTATTGGCTACTGACCTTGCAATGAGTTGCATGAGTTATAAGAAGGTTCTCTGTTACCCCAATCCCTATTTTCTTGAAGGAGGATATAAATCACTTGAGCCTCATGAATTTCTCATATTTACAAAGTATACTTCCAAATTTTCCACAGAGGATGCAGTGTAGCCACTTATTTTTCCAATTTAAAAAAAATAATTTTTCAGCTTGTTCAGATGTCACATAAGCAGCCCAATGATTGAGATGATCTGGCTGAGAGTGACCCGAGGATCCAAGGTGGATGTCAGCAAGAAGCCCAGAGAGAAGCGGATAGTTTCCATCATCCCCATTTTGAGGTTGTTTGCATTACTTCTTCTCTAACCTTATGCTCGAAGCAACAATCATGGTAGATTGCCTTATTCTGTTCCATTAAGAACTGAAGCATGCAATAAATCAAATTCCATAGTGACATATCTTGCTTCAGTGGCATGATAAGTTGCTTCTTGGCTGAAATTCAGATGAAGACTGTCTGGATTTTGTAAATACACTTCTCCATATGTTCTTGAAACTTAAACTTAAAATTTAAGTATTATATGGTGCCTGGAACAATTAATGAAAAGAGAGAAGAGAGAGGCAATGCATCCTTCAGAAATATCAAAAGATTTCAGTAGGCAAATGCCATAGTGCAGATTCTAAATGAGTTTGTGTGTGTGTGTGTGTGTGTGTGTGTGTGTGTGTGTGTGTAATAATGCTCATGAGAAGAAAAGTAGTTTAAATATATTCACCCTTGCTCTTAAAGGTTCTACTTATTAAATGTAAATATCCAAGACCACTATACAACAACATACTACACAAAGCGTATATTCTACCATGTAGGAAAAATATAGTTATACCAAAGCAGAATTTCTCTCAAAAGAGATAATCCTAGTTTTGTTTCATTAAGTCTAGGAAAAACCTATGCTGACAAAGATGGCCTATTAGAGAAATTTTAACACAATTTCAAAATTTCAAGTTACAAAAAGGAGTCTAGTCACAGACTAACATGAGACTCACATTTTGAAAGACATGGTATTAAAATATTTAGTCATTAAAGAGGTATTTTTCAATATTTTCTCTGCCTGATTGCTATTTTGTGACATTCATGGTCACAACAATATATGTAATAGAATGTCATTTAAGCCCCAAGGGTTCCATTATCCATGGACAAGATAAAGACACCTGTACATGCAAGTAGGATACAGGGTAAACTGAGGGAAGTGTGTACTATGATTAGAATAAACCACACTTTAGCAATTGAGAGTACAACCTTTTGTTTAATAATCGTACAATTTTCATGACAGATACAACATCTGACCCCGTCCTTGGACAGGAGTGGTAATTCGATATGCAGAGACTGAAAGACGTGTCAGGTAGTAACGACTGCAGAAACAACCCACAGGGACAGCAGCAGTAATAGTGACATCTGACATTTAATGTATGCTTACTGTATGCTAGGTGTCACCATGAGCATTTTCATGTTTTAATTCATTTCATTTCCACTAAAGCCCCAGGAAGTGGAGCCGTTATTGTCACCCCCATTCAACAAATGAGGAACAGAGGAGCACAGAGTGCGTAAATAATTTGCCCATGTGAGTGAGTGTCAAGCTTGGTATTCAAACTCAGTCTGGTTCACACCCATGCTATTTTCAGTGTTCAGTGGACCAATTGGATTTTGAGAGAATAGGGGGATAAAGCTAAACAACACATATTGTGGAGGATTTCAGACAATGAGGACCCACTGATCACTTCTGAGCTGAGAAAACTGGAGTCTATAGAAAGACATCTAACATCCACATGTGTATTAGATTTGGAAGATAAACTTTGTAATCAAAGGGACTGGTTAAGCAGCTATTGCAGTAACCTAAGAGGTAGAAATGGGAACTTGAAATTGTGAAGAAAGAATGCTAGAATGCCAGTCCAATCTTCTTTTCTCAATTTAAAATGATATTTACCTCCCACCACCACCACTGGGTTATCTAGACTTGAAGGAATGACAAGATAATCCATCAAATAGTATATTTAGTCTTATTTTCTTAGTGAATTAAGTTGCTTCCTCGGAGTAAATTACAAACCTATAGAGATTATTACTTAATTGCATCAAGGTAATAATATGACAGCTGTGCCTAGTGGCCTGAAGGAATTAACACACCTTTGAAGAATTAACTAATATGTATGCAATGAAATCAAAACTTATTAACACACAAATGCTCTAGGTAGATATTTCCAATTTTTGAGAATGCCTACAGTTTTAAAAGCTTTACAAGAACAATTTATTATTGATTGATACCCAGTAATGATTAGGTTTTAATAACAATGGATATTGTATGTCTCTTCTTCACTTTTAAAGTTAAGATCCTAATGATCTTTGTGAAATTCTTATTCTGACATTATATTTAAGAAGGGTTCTTCTCTAACTTAAAAGTTTTTAGGTAAATTTTCATTTAATTTTTTTCCCCTGCACTTTGAAAAAAACAAAGCACTGGTTTGTTTTTGGTGCCATCTGTGTTATTAGCAAAGAAAAGCTAGCATAAGCTTAAAACAATGCAAGAGAAAACTATGTAAAATTAAGCCAAAACTGTCACAATGAAGCTGCTAAATTTCACAGAGACCAAATTCCAGCACACTGAAACTGTTTCTTGGGCCTGCCTAGAATTTCTCACCTCATTAGGTGTGAAAAACATAATTTGAGCACTGTTGTTTGTTTTTTGTGGTTTTTTTTTTTTTTTTCAAAATTTTGTCCATGATGAGAACAGTTGGAGAAACGAAGCTCTTTATAGCTTTTAGGTCTGGTATTTGGAGAAGTGAAAAAAAGTGATTGAAGGCTGCACCCTTTATAGATTCTGGGCACTTGCTCAGTGATTGTTTTTGAATCTTCAAGTCATTTATGAAATAATTAATTCATTCCCACATTTTCACTTCTTTCTAGAACACAAAATTAGCACTCTCTTTGTAAAAGAAAAGGAAGGGAGATTGACAGTCAAAATATCTGGTCAAATATAATATTCCAAGACCACATCCAAGGTCCAGAACTCCTGCTTTCTGGGTCAAACTGTTCAATTCTATACACTGCATTTTTAAATATTCCTCATCTTTAAATTTTAGGAATACCTGTCTGCTTGCCAGACATCTAGGTGGGATTTAACTGTACGTGCATATTAATGCATTCAATTTATAAAGGTTGAAAACTCTGACTCATTGCCCATCAAGTTAAAGCACAAATTCAAGATTTTTAAGTACTTAATCTGTACCATGTAATGAGATTTATATTACAAGTTGAAAAAAGAAGTGCACTTAGGATGCAGTCCAAAATAAAACTACCTAGCATAAGTGTGAATGTATGCTTCCAAACTGTTTCTTTATTTTCCATACGTTCTCCCCTAGTGTCTATAAATGGAATATCTTTAATTATCCCCTAATCCTGTACCACAAAATCCTACTTTCCTGCAAGGAGTGTAAAATTCTATGTCATACCACTGAAATTGGGCATGTTTTAATAATAATGTTTAAGAGCATTCTGAATTTTCTACAATTTGACTCAAACATTTCTCCTTACTTACAAGAACAGTAGAGACCACTGAATGTACACCCACATTTGATACTTATAACCATCACACATTGCCATGGCAACTTGTCCTTTTTTCCTGCAAAAAGTGAAACATGGTTCAAAAGTGAGTAATACAAAAGGTCATTTCATCTTCCAATACCCAAAATATTTTTATACTCTATCCCCCACATACTCCCACCCTCAAAAGCAAAGGACTTTGAAGATTGGAGTAATAAAGGGTAATTATAATAGAGTTTAATGAAGTTGGAAACTAAGGTATTTTATATTAGTGAGTGTGTTATAATTAACTCTAGTAAATGATACCAAAATGAGTATTTCAGCATTCACTATTCCAGGGAAAAACCTGAAGGGAGAAATCAGTGTAATCATGCTTTCTTCCATAAAATAAAGGGGAGGAATAAATCTCTGTTATTACGCTAAAGCACAGTTCCTAACATATTTTGTTGAAAAAAAAAAAAAAACTGCCAAGGAGGGACTACCTCAGCTATTGTATTTATAGAGAAATGGTAACTTCCAGGCAATGAGGTTAATGTTGATAGATAATGTCCTATGGATATTTCAGAAGGCATGGTATTGATCCATTGTCTGTTTACTTAACTAGAAGATAGTAGTTTGGCTTCATTGGAAGGTTAACACACTTAGAATTTGTAACTTTTTTCTAAACAAAAGGAATCTACTTTTTTGTCAACTGGAGAACAGTACTAGAGGAAAAAGGATGGGTGGGGTGGGGGGACACATATTTATTGCCAACAGGGCAATGAACAATGAGAATTGAAAACTTATTACATGATCAGTAACATACTAGAGTTTGTGAAGGAGTACAAAAGACATTCTTGTCCTCACTGAGCTTATATTATATACAAGGAAGTAAAAAACCAAAACTATAGAATATTTAAGATGAATCTCGTCAGCATGAGTAGGAGTCTTTTCCCTGTGACAGTTAAGCAAGTGCTCCTGCTTCAGGATTCTCAGATGAAAGGGTGTTTACCAAACCTGGGATCTTGGTGAACAGGGCAAGTTAAGAATTACATTTCATTTTTATTTCAAAGTTCCAATTGGAAATGCAATGTTGAGACCAGAAACTAAACAGAAACACATCATGCCATTTTTTGCTAGTGCTAAAAAATATATGTCACACACACACACACACACACACACACACACAATGTAGAATATTCCCTTTATCAGAAACATTCATCTTCTTGCTATTCAGATATAACAAAATCTCCATGGGTTGGGGAAGAAGCCAGGGATATAGCTATTTGTGCAAACTTTCAAACCTCCAAAGTCTAAGGTACATTCTGTTCAAGGAAGAGCTGCCATTTTGGAGCTCTTCCTCCCCAAGGTCTTTTTGTGCAAGGGAAATTGCCATTGAAACATGGAATGTAATACTGTTCTCTCGAGTTTGTATGTGTTTGGGCTTGAATGGTCAGCCAGTTGTGGAGGCACCTCTTATATAGTCCAGGCACCATTTTCCCATTTTACTCACAATGCTGTCATGACAAATTGTCAAATATACTTTACGACTCTTGCTTCATCTCCCAGTCTAGCCACACTGTCAGGAAGGAAATGAGATCAGCATAGTTTTTGAATCCACGCTGACTGCTAATGTCACTTTTCTTTGTTCACTAACTATTCCAGAATACTAGCAGGGATAAACAATGGGATTACAGATCTATATATTTAAAAATATATCCTTTTCTTTTTTTCTAAAATCAGGACAATTTCCCATCTATAATATCCTAACTTCTAATTTTCTTAAAGATTATTGACGGTAACATTAAGAACACTTCTAAAAATTCTTTAGACCTCAGAAAATAATGGTGCATATCTATGACCAGATCAGATGAGGCACGATGCAGGAATGCAAAAGTATTTTATTCCCAAAGTGCCACCACCGGAAGCCCTGTCATATTGGATGGCAAGGCTTTCCCTCGAGCCCACCTAATAAGTTTATGACTTAAAAGCTACTTCAGCAAAGGTATGTTCTCACTGCCCTCCCCAAACTCACCTTTCTACTCATGTCAACTTCTTTCTTCTTTCTCTCTTCCGTGTCTGTGGAGGGGTGGGCATAAAATTGGATATGTTAGGACACCATGCCTCATAATCCTAAGATTAATTTTCAGATACAGAGACAGAATTGCTTCCGGTTGTATGAGTCTGGAAAATTCCTGATTGAATATTAACGTATGCTAAGAAAGAAAATACAAAACTGAAAAGTGAGAGTAAGTTTCCAGCTTCAGATGTTGAGAAAAAAGAGAGGGACAGAGATGAGCATTAGTGCCACCTACATAGGAGCTGTACAGGACGTAGAAAAATTTCACCACTTGGACTTAATTACCATGGTTCCTTTTTATCCACACAGGTGGTTTGGCTAAGAAAATTTAAGACCAACTTGTCATCATTTCTGTTTCATACTCATCAGGAAAATTTCTGATGATTTTGCTTCCCAAGTAGTTTCTCTACTGAGAGAAGTGCATTTTGGTGAATATTTATATTTCCAATAGGAGCCACTTCACCAAATCAAGTTCTCAGTATTGAGTACTTAACTATACCATGCATGGTTCTAAGTGCTAGGCATGAATTTGTTTAATCCTCACAACAATCCTATGAAGTTGTTGTAGCCACCACTCTTTTTCTCTTCCTGCTAATATTTTGAAAACCTGCACATCACCCTCTTACGTGGGAAGTTCAGTCTTTGTGGCTTCCTTTGGTCTCTGGTTGTCTGATCATCCTGACCCACATCAGGCCTAAAGCAGGCCAATTCACTTGCTAAACACTTCAACAAGAAAGAATTGGAGCATCTGCTCATTTCGCTACTACTGCTGTTTCCACATACATCGTTGTTGAAAATTGTTCTTGTACAGTCTAGCAGATCTTCTTCCATTATTGCTCCGGGCCTCGAGCTATGCTGAGTTTACATTCATATTTGCAGTTGTTTTCCTGAAAGCACAACACAATGCCAGGAGTTCTTATTCCTAAATGGCCTAGCCTCACTGGTACCAGATCTACCCTCCTGAATACTTAGGTCCTTGGATTCTGCTCAGGTCACTGGATTAAAATTCCATTTTGAAGCCATCAATGTCTTCTCTTTCCTACAGCTTGTATCTTAGCTATGCAGGTCTACTCTAATGAGTTTCCCTAACTTTTAACCCAAGAGATCATGAATTGGAGGTCTCGGTCTCTTATTCTACAGAAGGTTCCTGGACCCCACTTGCAAAGTGGTTTTTCCTTCCCCATATTTAGCATATCAGGTGGTATTGTGTGGGCCTTACCTTTGTCAGGGTACAGAATGTTCTGTTACACTTTTCTCCATGTATAATAAGTGAAATAGGACCTTCACATAACCAGGAGGCCACATAGTATCACTTCCATGAAAAAGACAGATGACTCGTTAAATCCTTCTTGATCAAAAATATCTGGAGTTATTTATTTTGACATAAACTTGTATTACTGTCACCTATACATACACTCATTATATTTAAGTAATTAGTGTACTTATTTCAATTTCCCCCTAAGAAATGGATCCACTTTTTGTGCACTAGTGTGATCCACATCCATCAAGATAAAGGAACAAAACTAGAATTATGTTGAATTGAGGAGAACACGTCACTCTGCATCCTCCAGTGTGTTATCTAGCACTTGGAAGTGCTCAATTAATAATGTTGAATGAGTTAATGTTCTGCAAGGATGGCAATCAGATTCCACCAAGTGACCCAGCTGTGTCCACCCAAAATCAAACTCTGTCCTTTCCCTCAAAACTAGTTTTTCCTCCACACTTCCCTAACAAGAGACACGATATTCTCCGAATCACTATGAATCAAAACCTTCTAATCCCTCCCTTTCAACTTCTGTTCCAATTACGTTAAAATGTCTGATTCCTGTCTTTATAATGTCTTTTGGAGTCTGTCTTCCTCCATTCTGACTATGCCATTATGCTCTTCTGATCTAATATGTGAATTACTACTATCATCTCCTAAATGGTCACCCAGGTTTCAGACTCCCCCAACATTCCAAATGATCCTAAATATCACTGCTAGATTCACTTCCTAAAATACCACCTTTATTATGTCACTTATGTCTCTGCTAAATCAGGAACAAATGTTCCATTTTTTTTAAGGACCTTCATAATGGTGCCCATGCTAATTTCCAAATTACTTTCCATTTACACACTCTACTCTAGGGAAAGAAAATTCCTCGCTGTCCCAACAGGTAGAGCATCTAGTATCACTTTTTGGTTCATGATCACTGCATATTGTAATATGCATAATCTATGAAATGTCATCCAAGGCTATGTTCAAGCCCCAGTGCCTACATGAAGACATCTGTCACTAAACCATGTGAATATCTTGGTTATCTTAACACCCCTACCAAAAAAAAAAAAAAAAAATCATGTTGTACAACAATTTTCTTGCATTTCATTATAACTTATCCTTTATGCTTTCCTAATTATTATATGTCATCTAGGGACCATTTTTAATAACAGTGGACATCTTTATGATTTCTTTTTAACCGATCAAATCATTACAACAGTATTACACACAATAGATATTCCACAGATTCTTGGAGGAATGGCTGTATTCATTCATTCAGTAAATACTCATCCAGTAACTACTATGTACCAGGCACTGAAGATACAGCAAAAAAGAAGAAAGATTATATTCTAATGGTGGATGTTGAAAACACACACAAAAAAAGTAAAAACATAATCTCAGGTAGTGGTAAATGTATGGACTGCATATTAATAATATCAAATTTACATTAAATCTTACTACAAGTACAAATAGCCTCTTGGAGTCATGTGTTATACTTGACAATTCTTACCTTCTCGTATCACTACCTCTAAATCAGTCATCACTTTCACCGTTTTTTAGGCATGGATTAGGTCCTTGTTTGTGCAAATAAACATTGGTAAGACTTAATGTCTTCCAAACAGTGGAAATGAAATATTATTTTTAAGAATTAATTATAATTGAACATATGCCAAAAGTACATAAAGAAAAGAAGCTCTGGCATGCTATACTGCCAGAATAGAAATAGATTTTGGACTCAATTCAGTTCCTAGTAAATTAATGTCCAAAAGCACACAGAAGCAAATGTGCACATATTTGTAATCTCAGCAAAGAGGCCAGGGTACACACAAGCCCTAGAATTTCATCTTTTCCTCCTCTCTAGAGGGTAATCTCACCCATGGTCTCTATACAATATTTACCAATAGTAATCTCTATGATGCTTCCTGAAGTCCATTCTTTTAAAGGACTCTGTGTACATGAATTGGGAGTGCGGTTTTATAGTTATTTGCAGTAAGGGACACATTTTACCCCTTCTCTACAGTGAAAATGAGTCACAACGTGGTTAACTCATTGGCCTCCATAAGGACCTGCAGTGTGATGCTCACTGAGCTATTTACTTTTATTAGAAGAATCATGCTGTTGTATATATTCATCACATCTTATCAGGTTACCACTCTGTGCCAGGCATTGTGCTCCACTCTGAGGATGCTGAAATGAAATGTTACAGTTCCTGCTGAAACAGTTAGCAGTCTAGTAGGGATGACAAAACGCACAAATGATCTACTATGATGCTGGCTGATATATGCAGTACTAGAAATACAAATAGCATCACTTTCAAGGAAATTTAGAGCTGGAAAAAAAAAAAACAAAACACCGTGACATCATTGACTCTAACCCAAGTAAGAGAAAGGAGTTCCACCTACCATGTTTGTTCCTAAAGGATGACTGGAACCCAGGTCCCTTCTTACCAGGAGGATGGTCGCCCCACTACTACTTTCTAATTCAGCCATTTGGTAAAAGGTTCATTTTGTTTTCTAAGACTGGGTGGTTTGCACAATAACTGAATTTGTTTCAATATATAAAATGATTTAAAATGCATTCATATAGTAACACAAATTATTTTTAGTTAATATCTCACAAACTGTGATGATAAATATTGTCATAGATGACATTCAGCACACTGTTAGTCCTTTCTAATTTCCTGTTTCCTCCTACTTTTGTGGGTTAGGCAATTTATTAAATTATTTTCAGGGTTTAGTTCATACTGAACCATTGCCAAATTCTATGACAGAGGGAAAGAGACAGGAGTGGCTACATATACATAACTACTGTCGACTTAAACCAATTATTATTAAACACACACTCTTCTGGTGAATTTTCTGACCCAAGTATGCAAGATTCTTATCATACGAGTTTTATGTTTTCAATCTATTTCTGCATATATATTGAATATATTTGGCTTTTTTTCTTTTGCAATTGCTTGTATTACCCCAAACTTTGTGTGTTTATGAGTAATTCTGATGTGAATGTATGCATATTGTGTGTGTTTTCAGGATCTAACTCTACAAGCTCAATAGGACTTTCTGTTGTATTTTACAAGAAAGCCAAGACTAAATTAGGGCATCTTTTATAACTATTATAATATCACATTAGACTTATTAAAGTGATTTTGCTAATGCTTCTTTTCAAAAAACACTAATCCTTTCTGATCCCTTCTATCTTTACCTTTTAACAAAGACTATTTTAAGATGATTGTTTCAGATTTTGGCCACTTACGCAGTTTTAAAGTATATGCAATATTCCAAAAGAACCACACAAAAATAAAACATATATAGAGTACCAATTATATCAGACAGAAAAGAAAAAAAACTTTTAAAGCAAAAGAGGAATGTTCCTTATTCAGGGAATATAAAATATTTCTTAACCAATGATAGATATTTTTGAATTTACAAAGAAATGGCACTTTAAAAAATAATTGTTTGAAGGAATGTTTTTAAAAACGTAAACTACAGAAATTAGTTTAATATCCTATTAATTCAAAATCAAACATATTTTCTTCTTGTGAAGTATCCAGATAATTGGGGTAATTTAAAGAAACTTTTTTAATTACCTGGGAAATTGCCTCAATCTTCCACCTCAATCTTCTATTTCACTTTGCAGATTAAACAGCCTTTCAAAAAAGTAGAACTATTTCCTCCTATCTCTACTTTTGGGTCATTGTAAGTTCCCTGTGGAGTTGTAAGATTAAAGGTGTCGAGGATGTGCAAGAAGATCCCAACTTTTAAATAAATCTGATTTGCTGTTTTAGTCAGGTAATTACCATATCAAACCTTCTCAAATTCTGTTTCCTCAAGCCATGGAAAAAAATGGAGTCCTGAATGGTTTCCATGGTTACTTCTACATGTCATCTTTATATTGTTTTAGTAAACTAAAGTTTCCTTAAACACAATTAGCAAGAGTGTCAGTAAAACATTTTTTTTTCCCACTCTTTTTCATTCTAAGTTAAGATGTCTCAATTTATGAAATCCTTAAAGTACTGGCTTCCAACATGTGCTCCCTGTTCATTGGGACAGAACAGCAGTCACTTTTAAGTCACAAGAACATCTGTAACTATATAAGCCTTACAATTATAAGCCTATTCTTCGGAAAATAATATTTGAAGAGTAAGAAAAATCATAGTTTATCCGACCTGCATATAAAACCGTTCAAGGATACTACATTTATCATATTAAAAATGCATCATTAAAATTTAAAAGCAGGTGCAGTTGCTCAATAAGCTAATGGTATAGTCTGAAGACTCCACTCAAGATTATATTGTTGAATTCCCAATTGGATAAAGAAGAAAGAGAAAAACAGAGGGGAGGGAATTTGAATGACCTTGCACCAAGGTGGTAGGGCCTTAAGATCCTATGCTGTAGGCTGTGGTCGAGCTCCACTCTGAGGATCTTTACTGCACTGCATTCTAACAGCTGAGCATGAAAGTGTCCTTCCAAACAGATGAACTTGAAATCGCTTCACCTCAGAGCCGAAACCTCTGTGAGTCTCTACACGCATGTGAAAGTGAGCACATATTTGTATTTACGGGGTGAATTTATGGGCTGTTTGCCTGTGTGCACCAATGACTCAATGCTTGTCAGAGAACACATTGTAGAAAAATGGCATAAAGAAAAAAACTAGTGGAAGAAAATTTAACCTTCAGAAGAGTTGTGTCAATCTATAAACTATTAAATGATCACCTTTATTACTGGTTGGTTTATTCACCTCACATCATCCTAGGAAGAGCTAGACAAGATTCCTGAAATCTATTAATTAGTTTCCTCTAGCAAATATTAACTCAGCAAAATCCTATTCTTTCATTAAATATGTTTAGAATTTTAAATTGAAATACCTAAATCTGTATACCTATTCTTTGATTAGATAAATCTAACTTGTATAACCTTTGCTTTAAAAATATAATTTAATGGCAAACTTACTTTATTGTTTTCCGTAATTCTTTTCAAACAAAATATGCGCATCTAAAGTTACTATAGTTAACACATCTACTCATTCGTAACAAGAACACAAAATAATGATAAATATAATTTTCACTTAAAACCTTTTACAGGGGAGGGGAGATGCCCACAGAGTAGAAATTAAAAAGAGAAAGAGAGATAAAGGAAAAATAGTCAGCAATTGCCTTCTCACTCCTTGGGATACTGTTTTTACAGTGGTGGTTGTAACATAAAATAGTTGGTATATCTGTATGGGGTCTTGTGGGATGGCATTTCCCATGACAGACATTTTAAATATTATATGGGAAAAATACATTGTCCCACACTTTGTAAGATAAATACTATGGTGTAGAAATCCAATCCACAATAAAAATAGATCTACTTACATTTTTTTGCAGTAGTAGAACCCCTTTGGTTCTCAACAACTATCCTCAATTATTAAAAATAAAACAACCACATCAAAATATCTATAAATTACTATTTTAGCTAAATCATCAGAAATTCTATTCTACTTTTTGGAAAAATTAGTCTGTATTTTGAATCTAGAACACCAAAGTAATCTTTCAGAGACAAAAGCATAAAAATCTAAAACCCTTAAACATTATTTAAAGTAATCTTTCCATTTTCCCAGGTAATCTAACATTATTTCCTAAATTTGTGCTTTGGATTTCAGTGATTTTAGGAACTGTGTCTCTTCCTTCTTATTTATCATATTTTCTTGATCTTTTCACATTCCTCTTCCTCTGGTTGCTCTCTGTAAGCAATTATTTCCTTGCATGTATAAGCTGATCTAATACCCTACTGTGAGATAATTTAAAGTTCTTGTGAAATATCTATCAATGTGCTTACTTTTTTAATGTAATGGATTTAAGAGATGCGCAGCTTGAAAGATAAACTTTAGTAGATGCATTTTACATTAAAAATTAGCATCTCCTTGCCTTCTAACACTGCATTGACCATAACACCATTTTCTCTTTCACCAACTTTGTATACAACTACACATGTATCACAAAAAACAAGATATTCCACTGTTTACTCTCTCAAAAAATCATACAGTTTTCATGAAATTTGCACAGTTTTATAAAAGAAGGAAATGTATTACTGAATGTGAAAAGTTAGAAAGTGATTCATTATTTTGCTCCAGTGAAATATTTTTGTTGGCTATCGTATTTTGTTAGTAGGGATTAAATTCTCAAATACTCATAATACTTGGTTACTACTAATCTTACCCATTTAGGCAGATTATTTAATCTTGATAAAGACAAGATTTTCACTGAAAAACGGTCGGCTGAATGAAGTAAGCTTCTATTAATTTACTTATTTTGTTTGTTTGTTTAATAAACCATCATTTAGTATTTTCAGTGTGCCTGGAACTACAAGGTGCTTATTTTCATATATACTCTCTTCAGTCAAAAGAAGCGTGAAAATTCTCAGCTGGGATTTTGAAGTAAATTTGTAGGGACAATTTATAGAGATGCAGGCAAAGTTAAGAAAAATCAACAATGATTTTTTAGATCTTCAAGATTAGAAATAGTGGAAATTTGGAAAGTCATTAATCTTACCATTAGGCTTGGAGGAGCAAGAGAAAAAGATGGTATAACTGGAGCCTGGTCAGATCTGTAGCCATGAGGGTGTGAGAAGGGACTGCCTCCAAACAGGACCTGTAGTCCTAGAGTCCTGCAGCTACAGTGGCAGGAAGTTAGTAAACAGCAGGAGACTAAATGCATGAACCTTCTTCTCCTGCCTACCACCTTCTTTCTGTGCTTCCCACTGGCTGAACTCAATGGGAAGCTGGAGAGAAGTAGCCCAAGTGATGTAGTCCATAGTCAGCCTTCAAGGACACAGAGCAGGGCAAAGAAAGGCAGAGAATTGAGGAAAGGAGTTGGCAACTGAGAATAGCCACCAGGGTGCTGAAGATAGAACATGAATAATCAAAGGGGCTCACAGATTAACCAGGTAGTTGGATACGTAAATAAACATAAGCAAATAATTTCGATACTGCAAAAGTGCTATACTAGAAGAAATTTATTAGCAATGACCCAAAGCAGTCAGGAATTTGTTTCCATTGATTGAGTCCATGTTGGCTTTACAAAGAATGGGAGCAGCCAGAACTAGGAGCCCACTGAACTGAGTTCTCTTAAAGGGCACAGCAGATGAATGAGCTGCAGTGATACAGCATGAGGGTGAAATTCCAAATAGCCGAATTTAACAATAAAAAAATAAAGTGAACTAATACAAAGGCCTACACTCTGTACCCTTTAAAATTTCATCTTTATTTCTTCGCTCAAAAATATTTAAAGCATTTCCACATTACAGATACTGTGCTAGGCTCTCACGATGCCTAACATTTAGTTAAAGATATCGCCAGGGCCAGGCGCGGTGGCTCACGCCTGTAATGCTAGCACTCTGGGAGGCCGAGGCGGGCGGATCGTTTCAGCTCAGGAGTTCGAGACCAGCCTGAGCAAGAGCAAGACCCCGTCTCTACTAAAAATTAGAAAGAAATTACTTGGACAGCTAAAAATATATAGAAAAAATTAGCCGGGCATGGTGGTGCACGCCTGTAGTCCCAGCTACTCAGGAGACTGAGACAGGAGGATCGCTTAAGCCCAGGAGTTTGAGGTTGCTGTGAGCTAGGCTGACGCCATAGCACTCTAACCTGGGCAACAGAGTGAGACTCTGTCTCATAAAAAATAAAAAAATAAAAATATATTGGCAGATTGAGGATGTGGAGGATGATCTGGAAGCGCATAGTAATGGCACTGAATCTACTACCCAGGTATCAGGGATGATGTCCATCAGGAAGCGAGGATAAGTGGAGACCCAAAAGATGACTAGAAATTATTCAGTTGAAAAAAGAGGAAAAGATTTCCAGTTAAGAAGCATCTACAAATGTGCAAAGATGAGAGAGAGCGTGGTATGCTCAGAAAACTGAAAGGAGTTGAGTTTGAGGGAACACAGGACATCCATAATAAGTGTGTACATTTTGGGGGCATTACTGTGTGCCAGGCACTTCTAACTCATTCCACTTGATTTTTAAAACACCTAATATTGTGAGGGGGTACTACTGTTGTCTGTATTTTACAGTGGAAGAAACTGAAAAGTGGAGAGGTTAAATCACACCAGTAAAGTAAGTCCTGGGAGTGACATGATCAATTTTGAATATTAGAAAGATCCCTCCAATAGCAAGAGAGGGCGGGGATCGGAGGAGTGTAAGACTGGCTGCTGGGAGACAAATTAGGAGATAATTGCATTAGAGCAGATGGTATTTGATGATGACTTAAACTAAGGCAGTGTGGCTTATGTAATGTAGAGAAGAAAGAGATGTAGTGGACATCACAAAGATGGAACCACAGGATAGAGTCATGTAAGAAGAACAAGGTGCAGGAATGAGAACTCTAGGGAGAGCCTAAGTTTCTGGTTTGGTTAACTGAGATGAAAGCAATACCATTAACCAAAATGTAAAATAATAAAGAAGGGAAAAATTTGTAAGAAAAAAATTGGGCTCATTTATAACATAGAAGGGGCTCTTATGAGACTTGAAGTGGAAAGTGTCTGGGAACAGTAGGATAAATGCAGGAATAAATGGTAGCAAAGCTGGACTGAAGCTGTAAATTAGGGAGTCATTCTCATAGGTGATGCACCTGCTTGATGAGACAGAATGAAATTCCTGAAGGAGATTGGGCTGCATAACATGTCAAGAGACTCAAGGGTAGAAGCCTGGTGAATATTCTAGCATTGAAAGAAGAGGCAAGAGAAGCTAGACAAAAAGCAAGACAGAAAAGTTACAATCAGAGACAGGAGAAGCAGGAGAAATGATTCTTACTGATGCTGAGCAAGAACAGAATTTCAAATAAGGATGGGGAGACATCACCAAATACCACAGATGAGTTCAGAAAAGAGTCTTTGAGCTTGGGAATTTGGAGGTCATTCAGAAGCTTTCCTGAAGTAGCAGAAAACTTCTTGTCTCAGGCCAAAACTGAACAGAGGAGAACTTCCCCATTCTCCTCCCTTGTTCCAGATAAAACAAAAAATAAATAAAATACCAAAAAAACTGTCTTTAGTGAAAGTAAGAAATAGCCACAACTCCAGCCCACAAACTTCAAAACAGCTCCAGATACAGTAGAATTTGGGCAAAATCAATGGAGCTGAACCCCATTTGTACAGACCTCATGCGTCACCGATTTCTTTGATGTACATCCCTGTTCCTTGCCTGTAAAAAGAAGTCCCAAAGTCATGTGCAAGCTTCAGGGGGTTTCCTGGATCTGGCTCTACATCTCAGAGCAGCAGGGACACCCAGGCTGAAGGGAATTTATGGACACATCAGAAAATAGGGTGTGATCATAGCAAAGTGCTGAAGGGAGGGTGGTGGCAATTGGTTTGCAGCTGCTGATCACAGACAACTGAAGATGATGATCAACCTTCAAATATCCTAAACCACACAGGGCTGCACACACCCAGGTTAAAGAACAAAGCAGATTTGGAGAAAAAGCGTTCAGAAACTCCATTCCTAAATTGAAGCTTCCTGCTCGATTCCTCAAGTTAATTCCTCTACTCTTTCACTCACAATTCTGAAAAATACCCAGCTTTATAAAGTTTCCTTCACTCAGAGATGAGTAATCAACATAAAAGAACCATCACAGAACTAAACAAAACTAATTCACTGAAACACACACACACAGACACAAATACACACACACATGCACATGCGGATTACATACCAGCTAATAAAATAAGCCAGGGAGCAAAAGGACATTTCAAACAGACCCTTCATTATTTCAAAAAAAAAGTTACATAGGCAGCTATGGGTAATGGTTTAACACACGGACTCTCACACAGTCTGTGTGGGTTCAACCTGAATTTTGCAGTTTATTGGCTGAACGACCTGGAAGAGTGCTTTTCATTTCTCTTTCAGCTTCTTTGCTGGCAGAATGAAGACAATAATAGGTTCTTAATAAGAAGTAAATGATTTGATAGAAGTAAAGTCCTTGAGGCTGTACCTGGTAAATACTAAATACAATGTAAGTATAAGCACTTATTATTGTATTATTATCCTCTTTGAAATCAAAGCCGAAAGTAAAAATAAGGATTAAAAAAGAGATTATATGACAAAAGACAGAAGGAGATTAAAAGCCAGGTAAATGAATTTAGGAAAGAAATAGTAAAAACAAAACAAAAGTAAATAAATCATTGCAAAAATCCTAAGCTAGTATAGCAAATACATAAATACTGGAAATATGTGGGGTTGACCCTTTTTGGCATTAGAAAGTATTTTAAAATATAAAATAATTAAAATTTTTGCATTTCTTAAATGCAAAGACATTTAAGGTTTTATTTCATGTTACATACATGCGGTATGAAAAAATCATATGCTTCAGACATTTTTGCATTTCCTCAATGTATTAGCTTAAATGCACACTTTGAGGCTTTCCTTTTCAATGTTAATAATAAGCTCTTTTTCTCAACCTCCATCGGTTAAATGAAGAGGAGAGCCAAGTCATAATCAATCAGTGAAGACACTAAATCATCATATTTTTAGGTCAAAACTTTCTCTTCTTCATCAATGGCAGCTTATTAATATCTTTAATTTTTACTTTACCTTTTCAATATAGATTTAAGAAATAAATGGAAGTCATGGATCTCATCTTAACACGAATGTTTCTGGTTAGGAAAAAAAGGTATTTCTAATATTTAAAAAAGGCACCTTTTGTCTAGAGAAATCACCAGTCCTGGCCATTACCTCCCTGGAGTAAAATTTATTTATTATTCTTAAAACATCTCATAAAGGAATGCCATGTATTTGATTGATAATATCTTATTTTGAATTTTGTTTGAAAGGATGATCTGTTAATTGGTAAAATGGGATAATAAAAATAAGTTAAATGGTTATTTTTGTATAGTCTTTATCTCATCTTAATGTCTATATTTCACATGCATATTTTAATTTTTAGAACATAGTTTTATTTGTATTTTTCCATAATATTATACAGTTAGTCTAAGGTTCATACCTGAGTTTAACCAACAATTTTAAAGACTATAAAGCTAGTTTTAATTCATTATAAAAATGTGATGCTTTCACTTTGAAGCATTCTTACTTAAACGTGAACAAAGGAAATCACATGTAACCAAAATATCTTAATTTTGAAAATAGACCATGGCTGTTATTTTCTAATAATGTGCCATATTCTGTTTCTTAATGTCTGTGTGCATGCTCGCGCGCGCGCATGTGTGTGTGTGTGTGTGTGCGTGTGTGTGTTTAGGTGCTTACAATTTAATTTAAAGAGAACTGGAACTCTGATGATGTGACTTTTGTTAAAAATATCTTTGTAAAATCTTTGACATTTTTAGCACCCAAAGGAAATTTCACTGCTTACGAATTATATGCTATAGCACATAAGTTAAACATGTCACCTAATTTTAAATGTAATTAAGAAAAAGTAAGAACGCAATGCACATGAAACTCTGGAACATCAAAAGAATAAATAAACAGTATTGAGGGTAAATAACGTTTATGAGGGTAAATGCGCTTGGGCTGCAAATAAAGAGCAGTTGCATATTTAAACAGAGTTAGTCATCAATGAAGAATTTCTGGAGGAGAAGAATTTGTTGGAGCTACGTGAATGAAAGGAAGGGAAGACACTCCTGGTATTTGAATCAAAACTAGAGGGTGGGATCATACAGACAGTGAATTGAGAAGGGTGAATTGGAAAGCAAAAAGGGCCAATGAAACAATGTGGGGGAGAGACATTTTTAAAAAATATGCAGAGATAGTAAAGAAAACAAGGAGCAGTAACCAACGAAACAGGGCAAGGACCAGGAAAAAGTAGCACCTTGGAGGAAAAGTATTGGAGCAAAAAGAAGCACTTGAAGCAAAAGGAAAACAGATATTTGAAAAGGAGCAAGTGTTCAACCCATCAGTGTTATAAAAAGTTTAAGGACAGGAATGTGCCCACTCTTGGTTAGTTAGGAGTTCACTGGTGACCTTTACCAAAGAAAGAGCAATAGGTGGTATTAATAGCCATATTTCTGGGTGATTAGCACAGGTGATTGTTGATAATTAAAAGTGGAGAAATAGAGACAACTATCATGGACTATTCTCTCTAGAAATTTGGCTGTGAACTAATGGGGGTAACTGGGCATGGGGATAAGTCACATAACCTTGGAATCATAATGATAATAAAAAAATTATTTTTGATTATCCTCAAAGTATTTCAGTGCTTTAGAAAATTCCTGAAAAATGTCTCATTTGCAATCAAAACTCCAGTCCTTGAGCATCATGGAATCCTCTCTTGTCCCCAGTATACGTGTGTTAGTGTAGTTCTCTTGGTTTTGATGAAACATGTTTTTTCTCCTGCTTTGGCTGCTTTTGCTATTTCTAATAACACTAATTTCTTTTATTTCAAATGTATATTAATTTAGTCTCAACTTAGGTCACTGAGTCCCCTTTTTCCTCCCTCCTAATGGTTGCTGTCTTCTTCCATCTCTTTAACTTCTGCTTTAACAGTGTCTTTCTATAGTAGGAAAACATCTATTACCCTGAATCATTCTATGTCTACCACATAGAGTAGCTGGGATTTGTTCCCTCTTACTAGTGTTATATTATTTTTAATGCCTTCTCTTCTCAGCCCTTGAGCACAAGATATTGGAGTAGATAATAGAGTCATAAAATAGTCTGAGCAGTGCACACTCTGCTAGTATGGGTGGAGCAGAGCAACTTGGACAAGCATGTTAGAAGTAATCCCATGGCCTCTGGAAACCAGAATGAGAAACAGTTTGGAAATGACCAGAGATGAATGGATTGAGAATATTTATACATTTCTTGGCTTTTGTTAAACAAGCGTATGTTGAATGTCTATTGCTTTGGGAGAAAAATTAGGAAGAAGGAATTTCCTAAGTAAATCCCCTACAACACCTAATGCATTGTAGTTGGTAGGCACTCAATACCTGTTTGGAGGCTGATTTACCCTAAAAGATCTGAATATGATATTGACTGAATGATCAAATTAAAGTACGAAAATAAAATATACAGCCAATAAAATTACACCAAGAAAATCAAGGGGTGTAAGTCCCAAACACTTCATAAGATTTTAAGAATCATGATAAAAACAATTTTACCTGTCAATTTAATTTAAAAATAATTTTTAAAAATTTCAGAATCAACACTTGGTAGGCTAAGACAGTAGTTCATTCTCATTAAAATACTGAAATCGAATTTTGTTAGTTTTTTTGATAAACATGAAATTAAATGTTTCCGGAATTTGTTGCCATTATTCACTAAGGAAAATTAAGTGTTTTATTATTTATCTTAGTGGTCCATTTATGTCATGTGACTAATTAACTTTGTTTTTTTCTTCTTTGAAAAATTAACGATGAATTAGAATTCATTCAAGCACCAGATCATAATAGATATATGTGCAATAGTTTACAGAATCTATTTCATGTTATTCTTTTTGGATAAAATATTAAACGAATATTAGGCAGCACTTTTTTCCTAAAAACTTTTTATATTCTTATAAAATTCACATCCAGATGATTTATTCTTTGCTGATTAAAAATGAAGAAGACCATAAGTTTATTAATTGTTAGATTTACATCCGCAACATGAAAGTGAGTAAATCAAATGTAAATTCCATGTCATATGCAAATGTATTAGATTTATATAACTCAACAAATTTACAAAGAAAATTTAATGGCATGCACTAAAAATTATTTTTGCAGCACACATAAAATTGTTAATGTAAACCAAGGTAATATCTGAAACTCACACATGTAGAAAAGCATGCTTAAAATCTCCAAGTTATCTGTTCTCGTGCTACAAGTATACATAAATAGCTTTACACTATGGAGAAGGCATTGCAATTTCCTTGAATGGAAATTATTCATTTCAAACCACAAAACCAAACTAAATGCCATCTTCCACAAAACCTAAAAACCTAGAATCCCAAGTGTTCATCAAGGTTAGTATCTTGCATGAAATTCAAATCCTACATGGATACATGTATCCTCTAGATTGGACAATGTCCTGGTTGTTTTAGTGTTACATCATATAAAGTCCAATGTTCTCAACATTTTACAGCAATTTTCATGCTTTCCCCTGTCTTTGAATTAATTTTGTTTCATATTCACTTTAGAAATAGACAGAAGTGATAATTCATTTATTATAGATGACATCTGGTTTATAGAGAACAAGTAATTTCATATTCTCTGAAATTTAAAATATTGTGATTATAAAACTTTTAGTGAAAATCAAAATTTATTGTTAAAAGATCCTCAAATGATATTCTATAACTTTATAGTCATCCAGCCAAAAGGTAGTTTGGTTTCATAGATAACTATGTTAATAAGAATTTTGTAATTTTCCTGCTATTGGTATAGCTTTATATTTAGAAGAATTAGTGAACAAATAATTATCCATCTTGAGTGCAGTGATTTTCTTTCTAACTGTCCTACATAAAATATTTAGAAAAAATCAAAGCTTTATAGAACAAATGAATTAATTGAGAAATTAATTGGGCCATGTTTCTACTTTTAAAAATCAAGTACATTTTAGTGAGTCAGTGAAAACTTGCAAAAAATCTGTAATCAGTCTGAATACACTAGTAAAATTGTCTCCCTACATTTTTTGGAAATATTTTCTGTTCTTACTAAGGATGCTTAACAAATATTACATAGAAATAATGAGAAAAATTTAAATAATGGTGAAATATTTTACATGATTTTCAATAGATAAGAAATATCACTGATTTCCTAGTGATACAAATGCTTTTTGCATTAGCTTTAGATTGGAAGGTTCAATTTGCAAAGATTCCACATTAAGAAATTTTTCAGTTCCTACAAATACTAAATCCATAATGAAAATATGAGAAAGTATGCTTTGTACTCCAGCTGGATAATATTTCACTCATCATTTTTTCCACCAATTTTTAAATCTTGCTTAAATATTTGCATTGCTCAATCTTGTAGGAACTTCGCCCAAGAACCGAAAGAAACTACAAGTCAGGCCCAGTTGTCTGGGAAAAGAAATGGAGGGAAAATTAATTCACTTGCTCCCATGAGTCAAAGGTGTGTCCAAGGCTCATTGACTCTCTTGAACTTCCAAGTTTGGCTTGCAACCCTGAGAAAGAGGAGCAATTTCCTTCACTCCCACAAAAACAGAGAAGCCCCAGAGCAGTAAACAAAAGATGTGCTTTCCCTGCTTTGAAATGTTGAGATGGAATAACCACGAGATTGATGCAGCAAGAATTGCTATGAGGAGTGACCAGATAGTTGTGGCCCTGGTCCTCATCTGAGCTTTCTATGAGATGGAAAACCAATCAGGGGGATTAGCTGCTGATATTTAGGGGTTGTTTGCTATTTAAGCATAACCTAGCTTATCCTGACTGATACAGAACTACACCAGAATGGAGTGTTACCGTAACAAAAATTTAAAGTATGTTGCATTGGCTTAGATATTTGTTTGGGACAGTAACGGAATAGATATTGGAATTTGGGAAAAAGGCAAAATATTTGGTAAAACTGTTACCTGCTATAATTTGTGAAGTAGTATGTGTATTTATAAACTTACAATGTTAGGGTAAGAAGTTAGAGAACAGACTAACTGTGCTTTTTGTGCAAATGGCTGCATTTGGCACGATACCAGAAGAAGCTGTGCATTCGGGAAAAAGCACATTGAAAACAGAAATGAAAGGTAATGAAGGGATTTCAAAAATTGCGAGACAATTTTAGAATTGGTCACACTTGTTTGTACAACAAAACTTGACTAAAACTTGGTTTTGTGAAAAAGATCAGACTAAGAAGATGACCTTTACACTTACTGTTAAAACCCCTTAACAGTTTAACGTGACTCAGGAAAGATCAGGTTAAGGTATAGGTTTCCCACAGAAGCTGGATAACCCTAGAGCTGTGGTCCCCAACTCCCCCGGTGGAGGACTGGTACCGGTCCCCTGCCAGTTAGGGACCAGGTGGGAGAGCCTGGCAGCCGCCCCCTCCCACTCCCTGCCATGTCCGTGGAAAAATTGTCTTCCATGAAACTTACAAAGAGGGTGGGGGCGCCCAGCAGGAGGTGAACAGCGATTGAAGCTTCACCTGTATTTACAGCCACTCCCCATGCTTGCATCACCGCCTGAGCTCCACGTCCTCCAGCCCCCGTGGAAAACTTGTCTTCCATGAAACCGGACCCTGCTGCCAAAAAGGCTAGGAACCGCTGCCCTAGAGTATCTTTCTTCAACTTAAGAGAGAAGTAGGAAGACGAAAAAGCAGAGAAATATAACCAATCTATGAACTATTCAAAACAGAAATGTCCGTAGATGTGGTTACTGGCTTATGGAACTAACTGCAATCAATCTTTTGAGAGAGTTGTGCTGCCAAAGAAATTCTGAGCCTGGACTAAAAAGTCTATGACTGCTGGAGATTTAGGTGACTGTCAAGGCCCCAACGTTTCTTGAGCAGGAAGTTGCCTGAGAAATCTGTTCATCAAACAGAGCATATTCTCTAATACCTTTTCTGATTTCGTCCAAGAGGACAATAGAAAAGGAAGAACTTCCTGCAGGTTGGAGCCAGGAACCATGGAGAAAACTGGACAAAGCAAATCATCCGAGAGAGTAGGATTGTGTCTTAATCAAGGAACACCCTTTGCGTCCCGCCAGTAGGGGTCCTCACTGGCTCTTGCCCACATGGATTTCAAATTTGCTGTAGACTCCAGACTGCTGTTTGTCTCCCATTCTTCTCTTCCTAAGTAGAAGTGTTTCGTGCAGTTTTCTTTCCCTGCATCATCCTTGTACATTATGTAAATGTGTGCGGTGGGGAGGGGACAATTTGTTATATTGGTCTTACTGTCTCCCAGAGATCCTAAACTTTAATCTCAACACTGTGACTGGAGTGAGCTCAAGAATGGAATGTTGGGTGCGAGGTTAAATGCAACAAATTAGCTCAATTGCACTTAAATAGAAGCATGGCTTTGACTACTATGTCTCGGAAACTCCCTACGGTCGTCAATGCTCTTAGAGTTTCTAAATCTGGTAAACTGTCTATATAGAATCGTTCAACAAAAATATCTTGACTTGCTCTCATGTGCTAAGTATTCTTCTAGACAGTATAGATGGCAAAAATAAAATAAAAATAGCTAAAGTTTCTGGACTCCTGAAACTAACATTCTTATGGGAGAGAGAGGAAGAAAGAGACCACAAGCAAATTTTAAAATTTTTATTAATATAAAAATAAAGTTTGTAAAAATAAAACACCCAAACATATGCATAGGTGAGTGGATGGATACAACTATATAAAAGAATTGGTAAGTAGTTAAGATAAATTAAAAAGGATCGAGGGTAAGAGATTGAAGGGGGTCAGGGAAGATCTCTTTGAGGTTGTGGTTTCCCGCATTTTACACACTATTGCCTTCTTAACTCTAACTTTGAAGTTTATATTTCTTTTTTTAATGGAGATCCTTTCTAAGGATTTTTCATAAAATAAAAGTAATCTCTACCCCCTTTTTTCCCCCTTGCCACTTAGAAATATTGGTGAACCTCTGGCTTCTTTTCTTGCTCTACCTGCTCTCTCTGGGCAACTACATCACTCATTCATTTGTTAATATACTCCACAAACATTTTTGAACAAATACTATATACTAGGCACCGTGCTAGGCTCTGGGGAAACCAGACTTGCTGTTATGGTGTTTGCAATAGAATAGGATATACAGCTGTTAAATCAATGATGACATGAATAATTATTTAATTATGATTGTGATAAACCTAAAAGGAAAAGTACAAGCTGCTCTGAGAGTGTGTTAAGGATACCCAGAGAGGATGAGGTAGTTGGGATGCTTTCTAGACAGAACAACCTGTGCAAAACCATGAGGCAGAGAGGAGCCACTTCTGGACCAGTAGCCTTTTGAAGGGAGGAATTGAGAATGCCTCTACTTCCCATTTGTATCTTTAACACTAGTGTAGCATTTGGAGCAAAATAAACATGGAACAAATTTTTAATTAGTGATGAAGAAAAATAAAGCCAGAGAGAAAGCTATTGGAATAGTTGAGAAATTAGCAAAGATTATATATAGTATAACTTACATAATGTGAGTTGCTAATGAAAATCTGTTAATTCTTTTGTTAGGAGCAAAATATTATTTAAAGACAAGTGTTAACTTTATGAGTAACCCATGTGCTGTATAGAACTAAATTAATTCTCAAATTCAAATTAAATTCTCAGGACTTATAAAAGAAATTATTTTTTTCTTGCTATCTGAAATGAATGTATGTTAAAAAGAAATATGGGCTGGGTTTACTTATGTAGCACTTCTAATATAAAGTTGGGATTTATAGCCTACATTAATTATACAAGCTATAAAACAATGGTTCTCTGCTTTGGCTTTAAAAATCACTTCCATTCCGTAGTAGCAAGATGGTTTCTTGGTGGTGGTGGTTCTATTTTTTGTTAAAGATAGAAAGAAAGAATGAATTTAAGAGTCTTTTTTTTTATTATTGTTTGTTATTATAGGGGTACAGATGTTTAGGTTACGTATGTTGCCCTTGCCCCCCTTCCCCCCAAGTACCAGTTTCAAAAGTGTCCATCTCTCGGATGGTGTGCATTGCACTCTTTGTGTATGCATATACCCGTCCCCTCCTTCCCCTTCCCCCCTGCCCGACATCCAATAGATGTTATTCTTATATGTACACTTATGTGTTGTTCAGTTAATACCAATTTGATGGTGAGTACATGTGGTACTTGTTTTTCCATTCTTGGGATACTTCACTTAGTAGTAAGAGTCTTATATCTTCCCAGTCTGAGACCTACTTATCACTTTACACTAGGTAGTACAATTTAATTTCAAAATGCTTTTTCATATATTACCTCAGTTAGTCCTAACCTGGGAGGAAAATAGTATAGCTATTCATATCTTGTTTTAAAGCTGAGTGTTTTATAGATTTAAATGGAGTTACATGGTTGCCAGGGTAAGTCACTATTATAATTCTGTCTTCTGAATATCTCCCTGAGTTCTCTACCTCTTGCCGATCCCACTGCCCCATTCTTACAGGTTCCTAGACCTTTGTTTTGTTGCCTCAGTAACCGGAGTGATTATATTTTATACCTACCAGAAACTGTTATTCCTCCTTTTAGAAATGTTTGATGAAAAGTAGAAACAACTCATTCTGTATTACAGAGCAATAGGAAGAGGAGTCAGATTGCAGTGAGTTAAAGAACAAAAGTAAAGGAAAGAGAGGCAATGAGTGTAGATTGAATTTTCAGTGAGTTTGGCCAGGAAGGAAAGGAGAGAAAATAAGAGGTTAAGGGAACAAATGAAGCAAGAGAAATGTACTAATTGTCAGGAGAAGGTCTAACTGGAGTCTGAAGGAATAGGAGAGAAGGCATAGATGAAGGCCTTAGTCTCGAAGAATAATGGATGAATAGGTTGAATATTTATCTTGCTAATAGAGGATAGAAGGAAGAAAAGTGAGAAATGGTACAGAGATATTAGAAGTTTGAAAAATTACAACATGAATAAAAACATATTGGATGATTTGTCCCTCCTCATTTAACTGGGAGATAATATTATCTACAGAAAAAATTATAAAAATTAAAATATACGACTTCTGTTATCAAGCAGTCATTGAGATTTCCTTTTATTTTATAAACTGAAGAAAATGCAATGATATTTTACTGTAAGACTAAGACCAAACAACTTCTTCAGATGCCTCTTTAGTAAACCTAAGCTAAAATGAGCGCAAACTATGAATGTAATTGAATTGAAGATTAATTATATATCTATGCCAATACCATAGAAAAAACATTTCTGTGATACAAAAAAATCAAATAACAAATTCTAAATGGTGATGATGATAAATGGTAATAACATCATTTAAATTAGCATAAATCATTGGGAAAATCTGATTATAAAAAGGCAAAGCAGTTTAGCACATGGTCATATTTCACATCATAACTGTGAAATATTATAATTCTATTGTCTATTCTTTCTATGAAAGTTAGCTCCTTCAGGAATGTCTTAATGAATAATAAAACTGACTTGATTTTTCCCACTGCAGTCAACTTTTCTGTCATGCTATTAATGATTAATAATGACTGTATGCACAATCATTTTTTCTTCTCCAGACAAAAGTAGCATTTTAACCTAAAATTTTTATTTTTTTAGTTGTATGGGGGTAAAAAATACTCTGAACATACAGAAAAGCTGACATAGAAAAAATGTCTATCAAAAAAATCATTCTATTAAAAAAATCAACTTTTTATAATACCTACACTTCAGTAGGTTCTTTTCATTCTGTTATAGAAGAGATAGCATTTTTTGCATGTATTAAATTGTCTTTATTGGTGTTTTTATACTATAATACACTAGATTTGAACTTAAAGCTAGGCTTTTTTTGAATAAGAAAGTACAGAACCAATTCAAGAATATATAAGCTTAATAAAAAATGACAACCCATATTTTTGGAACTGTAGGAGTTCATACTTGTATAAATGTTTCTCAACACATTTGCAAGAACACTGTCCTTTAACAAAGGTCTAAAAATGCCTGTGAAAGCTGAGCATAATAACATTGTTATTCTGCTACTTATTAACAGAACAACGCATCCTATAACAATTAGATATGAATATTGCAAACTGAATTTAATATTAAGCTGTCTTTGAAATGCCACTTTGCAGCAGGTTTTCAAATGCTTAAAGCACAGCAGGAGGTTAACTCCGTCTTCAAATATTAAATCAAAACCTTTTTTTAACCTGATAAATCTTACTGAAAGCAAGGGCTCTTTTTCAAGAGAGAATTATTCAACTATCAGAAGAGAAAACCAAACCTCCCAACTATTGTTAACACATGGTCTGTTTCCACAATGAAATAAAAAGATTGAAAGATTTGAGAGACAGAATAGATAGATAGATAGAAAGAATAGTCATCATACTCCTGAATTAGTCTCAATAAACATGTTTGCCTGCACTCTTGTGACTGAAGCCCAATCTTTGTCTTAAAATGGTAAATACTTCATCATTTGACATTTGCTATGTTCGCATATTATCTCCTGTCTACATAAGCTCATTGAAGGTCTTACATTTCTTCGTATGCATTAAGTATGCTCAACATTTACTGGTTTGACAGTTCTTTGTAAGATGTTACAAATATATTTATGCTCCGTATAAACATACCTACAAAGTAATTTTCTATCTACGTGTCTATCTACCGTCCATTCATCTACCTCACTATATCTAATTTCTACCTATCTACACATCCATCAACTATACATTTTTCGTCATTTATGAAGCAATGTTAGTGTAGCCAAGAAGCCAGTGTTCAATCCTCAAGCTTGTCACATGAACTCTAAGAGTCTGTTGTCAACCACACTGCACCTGCGTCACGGGCAAACTGCTCTGATGCTGACTGGCAGCCTAATGTGGGTAGTTCCTGTGTTCCACATTCATTAATTCCCTTGTGGAACTGAGATTTCTTCTTGAACTACTTCTACAGATCAAAACACCAGGAATCTTGAAATAACTATGTCATTTATGTGACAGAAAAATGCAGTAACAAGCCAGAATGAACGTATTGTGAAATATTGCTAAATGTCTTATATAAAGAGTCATACTTAACTCATCTGAGTTTAGGGAGAAATGCTAATATACTGACATTATTTTTCTTTCTCTCATTTTGCTAATGCCTACCTTTATTTTTTTCTAGCAAGGAAATGTCAAGTATGGGGCCAACTGAAGAAATTATTTTTTAAGTGGATGTTTATTTCCAAGAATTTATAATAAGATGATCGGTTTTATTTCTTAAAGCCAAAGAACTCAGTGACAGATAGTAACAACTCACCCCTAACTTATCAAATATAAAGAGGCAGATTCACTTCACTCTCTGCACACAGTTATTTGCTTTTTCTGTTTTATGGGCATTGCCACTCTCTTTAAAATTGAGTCTATAAATAATATATAAGTGGGAATCTATCAGATGGTGCTTGTTTACTTGTGTAATACTAATAATTCAAGATTTATGTCTTGTATTTTAACTGAATCTGATTAAATCATAGGCCTACTGAATATAATTCTTCAATTCTATACATTTGTGCAAAAAAATTAAAGCTATAGGAACTGAACAGATTTACTTGTTGAACTAAAATACCATAGTGTAAATGTAAAAGCAGTTTCAGAGAATGACAGATATAATTCCTTATCCTAGCAAAACCAACTATCAACTGTGTAACATGAGTCAGGTTCCTCTACTTTCAAGAGATCCCAGTTTCTCTAACACTGGAGCACCAATCATATCTACCTTATGATACAGAGCTAAATATTAAATTTGACAATATTTTAATAGAATATTGAGAGAGAATTTTGCATGTCCTATAATTGGTCATTTTTCCCCAAAACTCAGATTGATAAGGAACTCAAAGGTCTAATTTCTCAACAAATCCACCAAAGCTAACTAAGAAAAAGGCAGAACAGATTTTACCACCACCAGCAGCTACCCAACCCCAACTTCACTGGAAAGTAAGAACAGATGAGAGAGGAGAGATTAGTCATATTCTGCACTGTAAAAAGTATAGTATTTGTGGTGAGAAGATTTATTCACCCCTTCCTCTGGAAGAGAAGGGTGTGGTGACACTCACCAAGTCACATGGGAGAAGACTTCAAAATAATCACTCACAGAGATGAGGGCTTTGTACAAGAATGGGAGCTCTTTGGCTGGATGCTCTTTGAACTGGAAAATCTGCTGTCCCACTCTAGTGCCACAGTCGCTATGGACCTTGGGAGAGAGGGACAATGTCCCTGAAAGTTTGGAAGATGTAATAACTATAGACACTGGTGTCTGATTATGAAGCGAGAAGATACTATGGTGTGTCATGTGTGGAAGGAAAATCAGATCCGCCTCTACTCTAGCTCAGTCCTCTCAGAAAGCATAATAAGAGAAAATCATTGTTTCTCTTTCTCCATTTAAAAGCACAAGGAGGTCAGAGGAGGAGGAAGGAGTTGGGGAATTGCCCAGGAGGCTCCTAGTCCAGTCATGGCAACCTTACTTGGGGCCTGCTTTAGGGGCTCAGCCTCCTGGCAGGACAAAATGGAAGACTGCCCATCTTTGCTGAGTGGATCGGCAAATGTAAGGTAGGGAGGTTAAGCTGAACAACACCCAAGAAAACAATGGACCATATCAGCAGAAACCTCCAGAAGCAATGAGAAGAAGCCTTAGTATAAATAAAACCAGAGGATTTATATTTATATTCAAAACTTTCACTAATAAGCAGTAACACATTTCAAAATTTTAAGTGATAAGGGCAGGAAATTGAGAGGAAAAAAGAGTATACAGAGATTAACACTTTGGTGTTAGTACCTTCCTGGTGGACACTATCTCACCAACCTATATGACAGCCATGCACCAAACAAATCTTTCTTAAATGTGCATGTGTTGTATGTCAAATGCCTCAATTGACTACTCAGAAAACCAGAAATTACTAGTGCCTTCATTTTTAAAAAGTCTATATATTATATCATCACTATTACTGTTATTATTTGATGCTTACTATAGAGCAGGCATTTTGGTAAGTGCTTCACTCACATCATATCATTTAATTTTTTATTATCCCCATTTTTAAAGATAAAAAAACTAACACTTGAAGAAGATAATAAAATTGTCTAAGATTACACAATTATTAAGATTACACAGGAATCAAACTTGCCTGACTCCAAAAATCCATGCCCTGAAACACTGTGTTCTGATTACCAATTTTTCACCAAAATAAATTCTCCTCGGTATCACACCAGCATTATTACACGATGACCTTCTCATCATTGTGCTATTCCTTCTACCTGAAACGTCATTCCTGTTTCTTCTGTACTATATGAATCTTAGCCAATATTCAAAGCCCATAATCTTAAGCCCTGTTGGCCTTTTAAGAGTGCATACAAAGCAACAAAACTTGTATGTAGAGTGTGTTGGGTGGTGTATACACACACACACACACAAATATTTGAAAAAATATATGTGACTGATTCTTCAAAAACAAAATATTTTCAATTGCTTACATTCACAGTTAATTGCATTTCCTATCATCCTAAGCCTTTTTTTTTTTGCATTACTATGTTCTTATATGTAATTCTTAAATTTCTGACACTCTCTGATGTTCACTAACACCTCTTGATTAATTGGTTAGATGAATATATCCTCTGTTTGCACGAAATGTTTTTCATATATTCTCCACTATTCAGAAAATATTATAGACGAGATTTAATTTATGAAAAGGGAGATCATCCTGGAATAAGAGACCAAATAGATTTTTAGCTTCTTAATTAAAACAATCCACAAATAAAACAAAACACAATACCAAGATAACCTTTGTAGCTAAGTTTCTAACAATTACTTTTTTTCCACTAGTGGCAGTGATATCATACATAGGAAATAATCCCTTTGTTTCACTTTTTAAGAATTCTTTTCTCATGAATGTGACTCACTATCCAAGGTACCCAAATATGATTAAGTATACTGTCAATCAAATTCCTTTCTCAATCTGTCTTGCTTTTTTTTTCCCCATCCTTGAAAGAGGACAATTTCTGGTAGAAAATTCAGGAGTTAAAATACCTATACTCAAAATCTTGCTCCATTCTTGTTTCAACATTTCACAACTGTGTGAACTTTGGTCAACATCTCTTCCCCCTGTTTACCTTATGTCAAAATGGGTAATCTTACTTAACTCATTTAAGTCGTTAGGAAGTTTACTAAAGTAACATGAAATATCTAGTAAATTGTTCAGTTCATGTGTAAAAGCTTATTCTTCATTGAATCCAAAATAGCTCTAGTTCTCAGATATTTTCATCAATTTGCTCATTAAATATATCCTTATATTCATCAGTCACCGCTAACTTTATCCTTTGATCCCTTAAGCTTTTGATGATAGGATGTTTGAGTCACACAACAGACATGTAGCCCAACTAACACTTTTCAGCAGTTGCAATGTGCAAAGCACTGTACCAGTAATTCTTATAGATGATATCATTTAATTATCACAGTAATCCTATGAGGCAAAAATGGCAGAGACTGCTAGTAAACACAAAAATCCATATCCACTTCTTTCCAATTATATGTCTTCCCAGCTAGGCTATATTTCCTAGACTCTCCTGCAGTTAGATATGGCCATATGATGAAGTTCTTGCAAAGGGACTTTGAGCAGGCATGATGTGTATGACCTCAGACTTGGGTTTGAGAACATAGAATTTGTATCCTTCACAATATCTTTTCTTTCTATTCTCATGGGAGCTCAGACATGGAAGCCTCCCAGCTACTACTATGCATATGACAATATCATCCGAAGGAGTAGCAGAGTAACTTGATGGAAGAAGCCAAGGTCCCTGAATGACCACATGGAGCACAGTGGCCTTAATGCCCTAGATCATTCACCTCAGAGCTGTGCAATAAACTGTATCTTTAAGCCATTGTATTTTGGTAGATTTTTCAATTCCAGTAACTTAGTTTTATCGTAATAATACAAGTAGTTTTAGCCCCATTTTACAGCTGTAGAAACCAATGCTCCTCGAGTTTATGTAAATTATTTAAGGTTACAAACATAGCAATTGATTGGGTTAAGATTTAAAACTTAGCTAAAACCTCTATGCTATTTTCATCTGATTGCTGTGTTCACTGAGAATGACTACTCAATATTCAGTTGTCCCAAGTCTTACACATTTGGGAAGTGGAGGGTATTCTTGGTTTTTCTAAATTTTATATTTCAATATTATCATTGAAGTTTAGACATTTGGAGGAAGAAGGAGGAAATCTACAAGCAAAGCATATAAAGTGAAATTTTAAGGCAGAATATATTCATTGTAATATGAAAATAAAATTTTACTGACTTTCACTATGAATTGAGTACTTTACCCACAGGTTATTATTGCTCACTTAATACTCACTTAATGCCCATTTTATGATAGGAAAAGTGAGGTTCAGAGGTTACACAGACTAATCACATACATGGCAAGAGTCTGAGAAGAGTTTCAAATTCAAGACAATTTGATTCCAAAGCCTATAGTTTTTCTAACATGCAATGATGTCTCTCAAGGGGCAGGAGATCTATGCAGCCCAGTGAATGTGTGCATGTTCTACTAATATGGCTGTTATAACAAGAGGAATATACTTCCAGTCTAGATCCAATGTTTACTTTCATTCATTTTATTTTACGTTTTGCTTTAAGGAATCCTCTCAGTCCATGGACTTGTGCATGTTATAACTTGAAAACAGAAATTATAACAGAGTCTAATCCTATAATGTAAATGCAATTTGTGAAGTTATGTATGTTAACCCTTCTGCCTAATTGTACAATTAAAAAATTAGCAAACTGAGAATAAACAATGAAAATGCACTTTCGCCACTACTTGAGTAACTAAAATGTATAGCTTAGACTGCATAGGAATAGAAGAAACAAAATGAACATCAAATGATAGAGTTCTAGATAAATATCTGCAACAATATGAACTATTTGGTATTACCAGCACATAAATATGTATCTTTCTTTTTTCATAGTCCAAGATGCATTAATGGAGCCTCCTTTTCTGGACTCTGTGTGGAATAAAAAGCAAATGTAACATATGCACCAGAATGAATTGAGTTTACGCTATAGTTTAATGAAAGGCAAAAAACTGAGGCATAAAACTAATAGGTAACATCCATAAAGGCAAAATAAACAGTGCAGCTCTTAATTAGATACACAGGTAAGTCTTCCTTTAATGTGTATGTTGTGGAGGACAGTTTTGCTAAGCACTTAACAGAACAAGTCAGAACCACCCTTTCTGACTTTGAATCCTGGCTCTGACTTTCACTCACCAGAGGACCTTGGGCAAGTTATTTAACCTTTCTCAGCTTCTTCATTTGTAAAATGAGGTTGTTCTGAATATTTAATAAGATAATATCGATACAGAACCTAGAACAGTGGCCAGTACATAGTAAACACTAAATAAATATTAATTGTTGTTATTTATAACACCACCTAATGTGCTCTGTGTAATCTCTCCTTGTATATGGTCTCACTATTCCTTCCAACTCAGCTTGGGCAGAGATAAAGTCTTCTGAACTAAGAACAATCCCTTATTTAGATTTTCTTTTATTATTTTAATAAATAATTTTCACCTACCGTTTAAGCAAAGTCATAAGCTCTTCAAAAAGTAAGCTTTCTCTCCCTCGAAGTGGTATTTCTTATTATTCTAAAGGAGATATTTTCTAGTCTAGTCACGAATGGCATCAGAAGAGACTTCAAAATGAGAAAATCAAAATATTGAAAAATTTCCTGGGTCATGTGAGCTGCGCTGTTCATTTAAAAGCAACAGTGAAAAGTAAAATGCATTCTGCCAACATGGCAGTCAGCCTACTGAGCCTGAATTTATCAGGCCTGCAGATCTAATTATCACTATACAGGAAGTACAGAGGAGAGAAGAACATCTCCAACCACATCATGGAGATGCAATCTGCAAACTCCAGGGAGAGGAAGATGCTGCAGGATACACAGCCTGATTTCTTCAACAAATAAATTATAAGACAAAAGAAAGAGATGGGGGAAAGCTATAGATTAAAAGATACTTCAGACACATGTCAATTATTTGTAATGTGTGCACTTTATTTGGACTCTTATTAAAATAAACATGTTCCAAAAAATATGACATTATGAGACAAATAGAAATTCGAATACTATCTAGATATTTGATGATATTAAGATATTTTTAAAGATATGATAATGGTAATGTGTTTATGGTAAAACAAAGAATCCTTTTAATTTAGTTCTATATATTAAAATATATATGAATGACTTTATATTAAAGTGGAATTTGTTTAAACAGATTATGTCTGAGGAGAAAAACAAGTGAGGGATAGATAAAACAAGATCGGCCATGATTTAATAATTGTTAAAGCTAGGTAGTACATAAGGGTTCATTACACTATTTTATTTCTTTTTGTATATGTTTGAAATTTTCCATAGTAAAAGTTTTTAAAATAGGAATAATTTCTTATTTTATAACATTGCAATGTAGTGAATATGTAAAAATTATTATTTTAAATTTAGAAGATTCTCTAGTTTCATCAATTACAGTTTCAAAACATGCATGAGGGTAGCCAATCTAAAACATTTTACACTGATTTTTTTGTAAGCTACAATTCTAGTGTGTTATAGTTTTCTGATTTTCCTCCAATATTCCTGGGTGGCAGTTACACAATGGTATTAAAAGAGAGATAATTTTTCTATAGCTCCCAAGATATTGTTGATACATATTTATCAATAGAAACTGTCCATGTACAATCCAGTAGGTGTCTACCAAAGCACACTTAGTACATTAATTTTCTATTTTGTTTCAACGATATACTCATTTGTTGAAAATGCATTCCAAAACAAAAAATAAATCATAATTTACAATAATTTTAAACTATCATCAGTTACCAAAATTTTTGCTGGAAAAATAGACTAGAGGTGAGATTTGATGAAACTAATCCAAAAATGTTTTCTGTAAAGAAAAAAAAAGAAAGATCTCATATATTTTTAAAAAGCTGAAACTTAAATTCAAGAATAGGAAAAGTTGAAGAATGCTAAATCTTATTTAAGTCACTGTTTAAAATGCAAAGTTTCGTATAAGGTTAACAGTAAATATTGTAATTTTATGAAAATTTTTAACTTTGTTTCTAATTAATTAAAATTTCAGAAAAATTCAGAGGTTCCCTTGTTATTCAAACATGTATAAATCCTATTTTAAAAATAGCCTAATTAGTTTCTTATTGCTGCTCTAACAAATTACCGCCACTTAGAGCATTGAAGTGATACATATTGATGATTTTACATTTCTGGAGGTTAGACATCTGAATGGATCTTGCTGAGCTAAAATCAAGGAGCCAATAAGACCTGTGTTTTCCTTGCTGGGATTCTGGGGCAGAATGGGATTTCTTGCCTTTTCCGCCTTCTGGAGGCTGCCTGTTTTCATTGGCTCAGAGCCTCCTTACATTTTCAAAGCCAACAACAGCCAACTGAGTCTTTTTCACGTTGCATCACCCTGACACTAACACTTTTGCCTCCCTTTTCCACATTTTAGGGCTCTTATAATTACATCGAGCCCATTGAGATAATCCAGGGTAATCTTCCTATTTTAAGGTCAACCAATTAGCAGGATTTATTCCCTCTGCTCCATCGATTCTTTCTTGCCATGTAACCTAACATATTCACAAACCATAGGAGTAAGGATGCAGATGTGGGCTTTGTGGGAGGGATGCATTATTTTGCCTACCACATTTTTTGCACAGATATTTCTTTTTCACACGTAGTTTACATTGCCTTTTTACTTGTAGGAAAATATGGCTGCTTGAAATTAGTAGTGAGGCCAAGTTCCTTCAAGTGATTCAAATAAACAAGCCGTAAAAGCCATTTTGAACGCATATTCAAACCCCGAAGAAATGTTTACTGATATGTTCAAGTGACACGTCTATAGTTTCCAAACATTGAACAAAGTACAGTGGGCTAAGGAATACCCTTACCTCAGCAGCATTTGTTTATGACTTAGGCATAATGTATGATGCAGTTTCTGAGCTGTGTGATTTATCCAAACATCTAAAAGAAAGACATAACATTGCCAGAAGCCTATTCTGGGGTGTCAAAGCAGATTCAGGTCTTTGCATCAATGGCTGACAATCCTAGATCTTTTGCTGAAGAGGCTGTCAGAGCTTTTCAGAACCTGCTCTTTTAACAAAATTCACTACACATGATAAAATGTCTTAAAAGAAGCCATGGAGAAATTCCTATTAGTCCTCAAGATGAAAAGACCAAAATTCTGCACAACAGAATTCTTTAAAGAAATAATTTTTTTTCTAAGGTAGCTGTATGCAAAATCATAAACTATGTCACAGATTTAACATGTCTTCTGAAAACTGTCATATTTTGATACCTGAACCAAAAAAGGTACAGCTACACTCCAGACCACTTTTTTTATTTGGTCAGCTGTAGTATTCTGTAACCTTTTTGTTCTTGGATTTAACAATCATAATAACTGCCTTCTGAGATAACATTTCTTACATAAACCTAATGATCAGCTCCTAAAGTACTTGCATTTCAATGGTAGCTCTCGCAGGTCATTTGATGCTGTGCAATATAGAAACATATTACACATTTAGCTAAACTCACATTAAACATTCAATATATGAATAAGATACAAAGGAGCCTAATGGATTTTACACTAAAATTAGAAGCCTGATTTAACAACAGAAGTCCTCTCTACTGTGGAATCTAGTCAGCTGCTTCAGGACTCCAGTATCCATTCTGTTCATTTTTCCTGTTTTCTTTTGGAGAAATCTGTAAGATTCATACTCAAAAATATACTTGTCTCTGTATAAGCTGTGCTAGCTATTGAGTAAAGATAAATTAAGAAAATTAGCATGCAATGTAATAGATATATTGAAACTAATCCAACCATTTTCCTCCCTACTTCTTTCAATAGTATCACAGGTCTATCAATTTCTGAGGTGCAAAACATCACCCATCTCCCATTTTCCCCTCTTGTCCCCATATATAATAATAACAAAATGATGATCACTGTCATCTATCTTAAATATATAAAGTTGTATATCCTCTCCAATGCTTATAATATTTCAAGATGAATATTCAGTATTTTAATATTTCCCCCATCTTTTTGACAGATGAGGAAACTGGGGATGAGAAAGGTTAAGTGACTTGTGCAAGGCTATACAGCTAGTATGTGCTGGATTTAAGATTCAAGTGCACCAGGTCTGTTTTGTTCAACGTATAAGCCAGTTCCATTGAGCAACGATGCCTCTACTCAGCCAAGTCGGATCCATTGTTTCTCCGCAGTTGTCTGTATTGGTTCCTTCCTCTCCACTTTCATTGCTTTGTTCCCTTGTCCAGACCTTTATCACCTCTTACTTAGATGCCTGCAGTCACTTTTCAACTGGTTTCCACATTTCCAATATTTTAGTCCTTAAAAGTCAAATTAAACAACTTTGATCATGTCCATTCCCTGCTCAAAACCTCCAACGGTGCCTCATTGCCTGGAGGTGGGTTTTCCAACAGGCTGATCACAGACTTTTGCCAGATAGATCATAAAACCACATTGCCACATTCTTTGCTGGCTTCCTCCTCTCCAATACTGTGACTCACACATTTGAAATGCACAGGGAGGGCTGCCACACCGATCACTTACGTGCATTTCAAATGTTCCAGATTAAAGAGAATATGAATAACCAGAAGCTTTCAGCACATCCCTCTTCACTGCCACATCCCATTCATTAGGGGAGTTGGCTAGAAACCACACAGATTGAAATACCAAAGGCTGCCTGCAAACTTCTAATTCTTCCCTTGATCCTTGTGGTTTTCTGACAGAATGTTCCTTTTATCAAAATATTTGTTATTTTCTCCATTTCTTTCCTGAACAAATACTCAAAATACCAGACTGCCCGATTTGAAAAGCATACTTAACAAAATTCCAGAGATGTCAGTCCGTTGGATGCAAAGCAAACTCCTCACCCTGTATTCAAAATTCTTTATAATTTGATCCATCTCCTTATCATCCTTATTGTCACTGTTTTTCAGCATTTACCTTGACTCCAGCCATCCCTGGCTACTTTCTTACCATCCCGTCGTCGTCATCCACATACATTCATACTCCTATACATTTATTCAAAGCATCTCCTCTGCCTAATTGGTCATCTGCATTGTTCTTTATTTACCTAATTTTTAAACGACTTTCTCTGCTCAATTAAAGCTATAAAATAGAGAAGTAGGCCTCCAGTGAACAGTAAGGTGTTGGCCCAAATACCAATGCCGAGAACATGGGTTTCTAAGTAGCTCCTACCACAGGAAGGTTTCTAAATGAGCATCGTCTAGAATGATCATCGTTCCCTACTAAGAATCGCTAGAGCACTACTTGTTCATAAACTTGATGACACAGTTCCAGGATTATAGAGCTTTAAAAAGTTAAGGGATAATTTTATCCAATCCTCTCACTTTGCATTCAACTGACCCATACATTGTAATTCTTTGTATTGATAGTTATGAGTGTGTGTGTGTGTGTGTGTGTGTGTGTATGTTATGTATTAAACTAGATCCCTCCCTTAAGAGAGGAAACATGTCTTATACATCTTTGTATTTCCAAATGGTAGATAATTATTTGATATATAATGTATTGACTGGCTGACAAATTCAAGATGATGTAGGTGACTAAATATCACCAGAATTTACATAAAGTGTTAAATCTAATTTAAGAGGGGATTGTGTCCACAATTAAATGTGAAAATAACTAAGGTAGAAAATCATGCATAGAGATAAATTGGGCATCCCCTCCCCAAAAAATACGGGCACAAGAAGTATAAAAGATAAAGTATGTGAATAAAGAGTAAAAAAAATAAAATTTTCTCATTTGGTCATTTTTTTCCTTTGAAAATGACTTTCAGTAAAATCACAGAATAAAATAAAAATAGAACAATATGAACACAGTTTTGGAAAAAGTCCAAGAATAGCGCAGGATTTGCAAAAAACAAATTTTTAAAAATGAATTCTCTTTATGACAGTTAAAATTTTAACAGAGCTATGCACCCAAAATTCTATAAACAGTTATCTATAATTTTCACTAAACTGATTATTTTAAACAAATAGTTGCTATTCTAAGGTGAATTAATTAGGAACTATATTTGTTTTCTTTGGATGTACAATTGCAATCAAGTCATGCGTAAAGTTTATTAAAGCTTGATAATTTTTTTCAACAGTGCTTCAGGCTCTATATTCAATCCAAATACACATATACCAAAAATACCTACCTCTACTTCAAGTTTTAAGTCTCAAAAGAGTATAATTGTACTTTAATTACTCAAGGGTTTGTTAAATAAACACTAAAGAGTTTGATTGCTAAATTTATTGTCTTCAGAAAGAAAAAGAGACTGATATTTTAAAGACAGAGAGAGTCCCTCACATTAAAAATTAATCAACATGAAACTATGCACCTACTATCACTGGATTCTAAGTGTGGACTATGGGGCAGGAGTTTCCCTTTCTCTCGGTGATGCTGTGGGGAATTCAGAAAAGTGAACTGTGTTTGGGACAGAGGGGTAAAGAAAAGAGCTGGCCACCTCTCCTGAGGCCGGAGGAATGAATAGGGTGTGATGTTTTTGCTCGGTGATCTTTTGAGCTGTTTTCATTTTCTCCATCTATACAGTGGTTAGACTCTGATGCTCTGTGTTCCTTTTTGTTCAGGCATTCCTAATGCCATAAAACAAGGTCAGATACAGTGATGTTGCCTGACCTGAGGAGGATCTAGGAATCTACATAAATATTCCAAGGACACTTTCAAAAGTTTTTTTTTTTTTTTTGAAAGATCAAATGGGATCACTATCATGCAAAAAAGGAGGCACGTTTTTCTTTTTAACACATTCCCATATTTGAAAATCCCAATTCCTTTGCCTGTATTTGCTATACTTGGTATTGTGCTGGTGAGTAGAGATACATGGATGAACAAGGTATGGTTTCTTCCTTTAGACTCATAGTCTAGTGGGAGAAAACAGATAAGAACACAAACTGTATTTAATAATAGAGCATAATGATTGAGGACCACTCAGGATTCTATGGGAATTCAAATTAGGCATGCTTAATAACTGAGCTTTGGGGAGGCTTGCACAAGGCAAAGGATCACGTAGACTGAATCGTAAGAGGTGAAGGAAGGTGAAAATAATGGGGCAGGGCGAGCATCCAAGAATAGGTATGAATATGTGCAAGGTATGGGGAAGACCATAGCATATGTTACAATAGATGGGAATTTACTCACCATAACTATTAATATAATACACACGTAAAAATGTAACTTTGAGGATATTCTTTAATGAATTTTTTTAGTTTTTGTTCTGAACACCTCCTTTTTCCCCTACCGTTTTCACTGAGCAGTAGAGAGAATACTGAAACATAATTATTCAAGGCTCTAATCAAGCCCCCATTCCCTGATATAAACTGGGCCTCTTTTGAGAAACTCGTTACATTTCAAGGTTTCTTCACCCTTCCCCTTCTCCTTTGCTTCTCCTCTGGTAGCCTCCAGATGGCACCAGGAAAGCTCATGTGATTTCAGTGTGGAAGAGAAGGGGTGTCTTGCCTCTGTGTGGTCCTTCTCTACAGGCTCTTACTGATCTCCACTTGAGACGTCATTTTCTTGATTGATCTCTGGACATCATCCAGCTGCTGTAACTTGTGGGAATTCTCTCTGTGGGGATGAATGTGCATGAGTGTGGCTCCTGGAGAATGCAACTGTTCCCCCTCCCCATGCTCAGCCCCCTAAAACTCAACTTCGTCTTCATTTGGCCAATAATTTTAGAGAGTCCACCTCAAAGTCCCCACATGGTGGCTTTCTCTTGGCTGACACACTCAGATACTCACTGAGACTCCCATGGCATCCCATGACAACCTCTGAATATCTTTCACGACATTTGGAGGCCATGAGAAATAAGGGATGTCAGGCTCTCTCACACTCTCCATCTCACCCTGACATAATTTCTGCTCTGATTCAGGTCCACATACCGGTACAGGAACTGAATCAGACAGCTTAAAATTTTCTCATTCTATGATCTTGAGGTCCAGAGGAACTAGCTCTGGAAAAACAACATCCTCCTTGTTTGACAGACTTCACTTGAGCAAATGGAGGGGTCAAAAGACAAGACATTCACGGCTAATTGATTACACTGCTAATTCTCATTCTTTCTCACTCGCTCTCTTTCTCTCCCCGCCCCCTTTAGACAAAGAGAAGGTCTCTCTATACCCTTCCTTTGTATTATTTTTTCATTTTTGTAACATTCTCCCACCTTTACCTTAAAGGGAAAAAGGCTGCAGGAAAAAGATGTTAGACTGCTGACAAATGAAAACATATTAGGAAATATTTCAGAAATATTATCTTCATTAAACATGTTTGGGGAATTACATGTAGTTTGGAGTAGTGGTCAATTAATTCCTAAAGGCACAGACACCTGAACTGGGAAATAATGCACCTGGGCTATTTCAGCTGATATTACAATCAGCAAAATAGCTTTACAGTGACACATCTTCTTGATTTAGGGAGGTTGTTCAGTGGTTAAGAACAAGAGCTTTGAAGCCACATTATCTGAGCTTAGATTCTGTATCTACCACCCACTTATTGTGCACCCTTGGGAAATTTACATTATTTCCTTTTATGCTTTGGTTTCCTCATCTATAAAAGAGCAAAAACAATAGTACGTTCTTTTAATAGTTGTTGCAATAATTTGCTAATTATGTATAAAAAATTAAAAGAGAGCCTGGCATGAATAAAAGACTCAAAAATGTTAGCTTTGTGAATATAATTGAAAGTAAATCTTTTGTTTCCTAATCTGATAAGAAATATCCATCATGGCCCATGGTGAATGTGTGGTTATGTGTACTACTAAGTCCTTGATCACTAAAGTTAATCCTTGAAATTTTAGCCATTTTTCTTTCAGAAGAATAGGAACAATAAACATCATGGCAAATATCATCTATATTAAAGCATGCAACCTAGAATGACAATGCTTAGTCATGTCAATTTTAGATTTTAGATGACCACCGTATATATTTATTTAACTACCAGGCAGCAACCACACAATGCTTACATTTTCTCTTTATTCCATTTGAAAATAAATTCTTACCTCTGGTGTGTATTCTCAACTTCTATTAGAGTTCATGAGAATCGTGGGATCAAGCGAGAAAGCAAAATTCGGCCCTAAGGGAGACTAGGCAAGATACCACGACAATTTGTTCACCCTTAATCATATAGGACAACTTGAACAAGTATTATTATTAAATAGCTTGATCCCTAGATGCTACTATAAATGGTGAGGCACCTTGAGGTTATCCTGCAAATTATGTTTTAATGAAGATCTGAGTATGACTTGATTCATCCATGATTATACTTTAATTTCTCTTTACTACTCCATTTGCTACATGGATTTGACTTTTAAATTAGCCAATTTTTTTTCATCAGCAAACTGTAATAAATTGTTTGTGACAAATTTTTTTCAGGAATGTTGATCTCTGAAAAATCTAGAAATGTATTTAATGAAATGTCAATTTAAAAGGAAATGAATAAAAACTTAGCCACTCAAAAGCGAACATGGAAAAATGTGGTAATAAACCCTATGATGTTTACAGTTCTAAAGGAAGACAATGAAGTGACATAATTCACTTTAAAATGTTTAGTATAAACAATGATTGGAAAATCGAATGCCAGTACAAAAGGTTAAAATAAATATTGCATACCACAAATATTTTGAAGTTGGAAAAATAGACAAGTAAGATACCTGTATTATCTCTAACAAAATTCAGCAAACTATAGCACTCCAACTATAAACAATAAAAGGCTTTGAAAGCTGTGAAGCCAAACTTTAAACTTGTAATTGCTGTAAAAATCTACATTATTTCTGGAGAATGAATGATTTGCTGAATAAAAGATTTACTGGCAAGAAATAACCTCATGCACACTTAAAGATGGTTTAGCGTGATAAAGTTCTTTTATTCTCACAGAGGGTTAAGGAAATTCTCAGATTTGACACAGCAGGTTTAGAGTGGGTTGTGAACAAAGTGAACTTTTTTGTCTCTGAATCTGTTTTTTCTTTCATATTATATTTTGCAAATGCCATCATAATAAGCCTTTGGGAAAGCTTTGTTTCCACTTATATGAATACTGGAAATTGCTGAGCATATAAATGGCATAGAGATATTAGTTTCAATTCTTGAGCAATAGATCGCTCTTCCTCGCTAATAAAATTGATAAATGCATCAGAAGTTGAGTATATAGCTCTATGCTCACTGGAAATAATTACACATGAATGTTTTTTGAATGACTGTATGAATGAGGAAAAAAAAATAATTATAGAGTTGTAAAATGTAATACCAAAAAACAGTTTTGTGCATTCAAATAAAAAAAAAGGTAATTAAAAGAATTGAAGCCATTTATTTAAAAGATTTATAAGCAACTTTAAAAAATTGAGAATCTAGAAATCAAAAGTACTCTTAGACACTTGCCATTTCACCGTGAACATGCTATCACTACTATCCTACTTCATGAAACGGAACAGGCCAATGAGGCACTTGTTTTTATAATGATTTAAGACAAAATTTTGATTAATTTCTTAGTGTCTGTAATATACTGAAAATTTTTCTACATCCTCAAGGTGATCTGGGTACTTGTTAAACATGAGATCATCAGAGTTTACTAAACTGGAAATTTATCAACTCTTTTGTCCAGCTATGTCCTACCACTTTTCTAGTCCTTCTCCCCAAAAGTAGTACAAACGCATTACAAATTAACGCTCAAATCAGACACTTTATATTAGTTGCAGTCTCCACTTCTACATGCCCATGTATTTGCCTTTTTTGCTCCTCTGTAACTTATGCTTTGTTTTCAAACCCCGATAACACACAGCAATTTATACGTCAGTCAGATACTTTCCTCTAAAAGCAACCACACTTCAGTATCAAGTTTTTCCCATGCGGTGAGCACCTATTTCCAAACAAGGTTAGGCTAAGTGAAGGTATAAACATAAAAAGAGACACATATATAATGTGACAATGCCAATTAGAAATATCTCTCTAAAAGAAGCTTAGGAGCTAAAACACATAGCAACCTGGAGTTTACTTACCTCAAAATCATTTCTCTTAATATTATTAGAAATTATACAGAAATGCTTTATAACCTGAGGCAATATAAGACAAAATTTTAAATTTTCAACATGGAATACTACTTACAAATCCCACAGAACAAAAAATATTTATCATCAGTACAACTTTTCAAACAGGCTAACAAGAAGGTGTAGGTGATGGTGTAAACAAAACTATGAAATCATTTTGTTACGCATGCTTATGTGCATTCAAATCAGAAAAAGAGTAGATAAAAGAGAGATAAAATCTGCAGGAATACATCTTTCTAACATTTTCCTAAAATTGAAATAATTTCTCTATACTGCATTCAATTTATGTGGAAAAGTCACAATGTGGTTTCTGTACAGAAATGTATTTTCCTGTTATCTCAAGGTTACCATTTTTTTAAGTATGTAAAAATTAAAGTTTTAAAAATGTTTCTTAAACTCATTTTATTTAAATAACCAAAAAATTATTATTTCATTGGCCAATCACTCTAACCTTATCCTTTATATTACAGCTTGGACTAACCAATCAAAATGCAAAATATTAGCAAGGTCATAGTAGTATAACAAAACATACTACTATATTTCACAGATTACAAAAGACATTAAAATTCTGATACCCCATTCATAAGGAAAAGATTGTAATGAGAATAGAAAATGACACAACATTAATTCATTGTGTGACAAAGAATATAATGAGAATGGGAAATAGTACAAACATAACTCATTCTTGTTACAGTTTTAAGATTGTAATGTCATGGTTCATATCACATACTTAGCAAGAAGGTGGTAGCCAACGTGTTGCAATATTCAATGGCTATTCTGAATTTAGTGAGAGCATTATTAAATATATTTACATAAAGATATATATAATATTTTAAAACTTTCATTTTTAGGAATGGGTGTTTTAAAATTAAACAATGTTGCTAAAAATTTTCATTTGAAAAGATAGCATGTGTATGATTAAAACATAAAGAGTGTCATAAATTCACTGGACAAGTAAAAATATGAAACTGAAATGTGCTATTGGATACATTCAAATTAATATTTTAAAATAGAATAAAATATATTGATAAGCAACTGCTCTAAATCATTTTATAAAACAATGTATGATTTTATAAAATATTCAACTATTACATTGCAAAGTCAGGGAATGTTTGCAGAGTGGTTGCAAGTCTTTGTCTGATAATCAGTTCTGCTCTCTGACTTTTCAGAGTAGAACAAATACGCTCCCTGTAAGTACCAGAGGCAATATTCTAGTAACTGTAGAACACGGGGAAAGTGAAGCTGATATTTTGCAATCAAAATGTAATTTTTAATTGCAATATAAAAAATCTAATGAGCACTTGCATTCAGGAGGACATTTCCAAAAAGTCTAAAAAGTTGCTTTTGTATAGATAACCAATGACAACTCCATTTCATCAGCTTTAAACTATCCACACTGGTAGGAGGGCATATTATGGATTATCACACAAACATTTCATATGTGTGTGTGTGTATATGCTTAAAAATGCATTTCTTTTTCCCCCTAGTTGATTCTACTTTTTAATTACAAAAGCAGTGGTTAATATTAAGATTAGATTTAAACTTATTTGCATTCCTTAAATAAATATCCAATAACATGCTGGGATGTGGGGTCAAATTTAATTAACCCAGGATTTAAAAATTGACATAAATTATCCCAAAAATAGATAACCCACACATTTTTAATTGAGTAGTTGGCATGGGAATATTCCACTTTTAAACATCTTTAGTTTATAGGGAAAAGTTGAATGCAAAAAGAATTTTTGCGAAATGAATAATTCCTTCTGTTAAAAATGTGTTCAATGGGGGAAAAAAAGCACTACTTCCATCACTAAATCAACATTCCCACTTAAGAACCTGCTTAAAACCACATTTACTATTTTTACAAAATATAATTAAATAATATTGTAAAAAATATTTCACAAAATATGAAGTTCTGGTGACTTTCAAGATCTCGCTAATTATTTAGTGCATTAAAATAATATTTAAAATAACAATCTCTTTGCTTCATAAAATAGGTTTTTGTGTGATAGCTGATAATGACATGGAAATATAAACAGAGATAGTTTTATTAAATGTAAGTAAGTTTCTTACCCATTAATTGGGTCAGTTGTAAAACTGTGACTTAGTGAAACTAACTAGTACCAGTCTAAGGGGAATGGTGTATTTTAATAGATTTTAAAGGACAGTTTAGAATTTAGGAATTACATTGTCCAAAACTCACTGTGTTATCTAGTGGATAGTCAGAGCTCTTTCTTAACAACTCTATGGCACCTAAAACTCGTATCTATACTAGTTGCCTTTCAATGAGAGTAGTTTTAAAGAAAGTGAAGGAAACCTGAAGACTTCTGTGCTGTAGGGTCATGTCATAATAATCTTGAAGTCCATAAAAATTCCAGAAAATCAGCTGATTCCAATAGCTAACATGTCTCTTGGAAAATAAATTATTTGGTTCGAATTTTATAGAAAAACAAAAGTATATTAAGGTTAATTGTGTAGAATGTAAACAACTTTGGCTTCTCAGGCCAGGGAATCTAAAGAACAATTTTGATGTATAAGTACAATGCCTAAAATAGGCATGCTTTTTTGTTTATTTATTGTTAATAATTATGCATGTTTTGAATTTGCTGTAGACAATCAGACAATTGCTCTGTATTGCAATGTTTACCTAAGATTTTTATTTTAGATTTCCTTATTTTTCCAAATAAAACTCTCAAGGTAAGTTAATTTAGTGCAGAAAACAATGCAATGTTTTCTTAACCATGAAATATTGTGCTATAGATTATGCGCATAAGCAGCTTTATATATCTAACATGACTTTGGGTTTTTAACTTTGAATGCACCCAATTAAGATTTTCAAACCTCGAGTTTAAATAGCTGTCTATGACTACTGACAGTTGATTTATTTCCTGATAATCACTAGAGCTGCTAAGTGAGAAACCAGAGAAAGCATCTCTCTAAGAACGCTGGCTTTTCTGCGTAACACTTGCTGAACTCAAACTCTGTGATTGTGACAGGGAAAAGGGCTAGCGTGACATTTAAAAAAATCAAACACATTGCTCCCTTTGTTGAGAATTATATTTCATGATCTAACAAACATTTTTTTACTATTGTTAATACATTAGCCATTGCATAAGATTTGAAATTCAATACTGAACTTGTGATACTGAGATTGAAGATACACTCCAATATTATAAAATTTCAGATAGAATATAATGGTGAAAGTGCAGGCAAATCAACTTTTCACAGGAAAGCAAAATGTATTCATCCTCTGTGATAGGCAGAATAATGGCCTTCCAAAGATGTCCACGTTCTAATCTTCAGAACCCGTGAATATATTACCTTACATGACAAAAGAGAATTTGCACATGTGATTAAGCTAAACATCCCGAGGTGGGGAGATTGTCCTGGATGATCCAGGGGGCCCTGGATCCAGGCCCCCTGTAATCACGAGGGTCCTTATGATTAAAAGTGGGAGGCAGAAAAGTACGAAAGAGCTCTGAAGATGCTCTGCTGTTGGCTTTGAAGATGGAGGAAGGGGCCAGGAGCTGAGAGATGCAGGTGGCTGCTGGAAGCTGGAGGAGGGAAGGGAACAAATTCCCCTCTAGAGCCACCAGAAGAACATAGCCCTGCCAACACCTTGATTTCAACCAAGTGAAACCTATTTGAACTATTGATCTTTATAAGATAGTAAATGTGAGTTACTGGAAGCCACTAAGTCTGTGGTTATTTGTTACTGCAAGAATAAGAACTATCACTACCCCCAATGCTTATTAAAGAAGACCTTTTAAGGGCCAGTCTCAGCATACATCTGCTTAAACCCATGCAAAGGGGTAGAATAATTTTTAACTAAAATTGTGCAATAGCTATATTAAAATTTAACCACCACAAAAAACCGTTTGCATTTTACAATTTAAAAATTCTTAACTTTCAGAGTTTAAAGAGTGATTACAAGTTGGGTGTATATGACTGGGTATCTACCTAGAAGAAAATAAATCATTATATCAAAAAGACACCTGTACCTCAATGTTTACTGCAGCACAATTCACAATTGCAAAGATATGGAATCAACCTAGGTGTCCATCGATTGAATGAATAAAGAAAAATGTGTTATATATATATATATATATACACACACACACATATATATATGTAAACACACACACATATACGCATACACACACACACATATATATACACACACACACACATATACACACCACAGAGTACTACTCAGCCATAAAAAAGAATGAAATAATATCTTTTGTAGCAACTCGGATAGAACTGGAGAACATTATCCTAAGTGAAGTATCTCAGGAATGGAAAAATAAACACCACATGTTCTCACTACTAAGTGGGAGCTAAACGGTGGGTATACACAGTCATACAGTGGTGTAAAGAACATTGGAAAATAAGTAGGGGGGTGTGAGCAGAGTGAGAGATAAAACATACTTGTTGGGTACAATGTACGCTGCTCTGGTGATGGGCACACTAAAAACCCTTCAGCGTTACACAATTCACCCATGTAACAAAAACACTTGTACCCCCTTCATATTTTGAAATTTAAAAATAATAATAAAAAAGTAAATGTCTTTCTTCTGAAAAAGAAAATGCAATTTTTCAATTTATCCTTCAGCATAGTTCATGAAAGATAACATAATAACAGAATAAACTAAGTAAGAAGAATTTTATTTTTAATTCTGTAGTGGCTCCTAGGACAGAGAAGCCTCACTATCTTACTTATTCATTTGCTGTAACAATCCTTAGTGAATATACCACCTGATTGTACCCTTGGTAAATTTCCTTATTTTGCAGTCTTTATAGAAGAAAGATACCCATCATCATAAATCTTAAATATCTTTGCAAGTGCAAGTGAAAATACAAGCCCATATATGTTAACAGCTGTACAACTGCCTCTTGGGATAAATGTATTATAGATGTAGAACAGTCATAATAGCACTCACAATCTCATTTTTCCCATTTCATAGGTTTTATACCTGTGCCATCTGGGCAATACACCTGGATGTATGACAGGATCCTTACAAGGGCTGGCTTTCTAAATGGCCTTTCCTGGCCTCCGATTTTTGTGGAGTTCTTTTGATTTTTTGTTTCACACTAAACCTAAGTGTCCTGTATATGCTGTGATGTGCATAAACATTAATATTAGAAGGAAGCATATTTTTTTGTGATTTCAAAAAAGATGGGATTAAATTTTATGAGATAAAAATGAATGAGATCAAGCATTTTCTTTCAGTCTCTTCATTGACAAGGGGACTGGCCAACTCAGTAATCTCTGCTCATTTTTCCATCTTTCTGCAAACCGAAGAAACAGTTGAGGTTATTGTTAGGATTAAATGAGACCAATGCACCTGGAAAGGATTTTTTGAAGCGATGTTTAGATAATTTGTTTTATTGTTTAATTGATGATATTTGTGCAAATTAAATGTAATGTAGTTGAATAGAAAAAAAATACTTGTATTTCTTTTACCCTCTTCCAGGTTTTCTTTCATTCTTATTCCTCATTCACTGTTTTCTTTTTCCTCACCAGAAATTGCATCACTACTGTGTTCTTTTTCCACTATTTTGGGTAGAAAAATTAGAGTATGCAGAACACAGGTTGATGCAACTCAAGTCAACATAAATTCACTATAAAATAGTTCTTCGCTGCCTATTTTTGCTTACTTCTGTTGCGAGAGGCGAGACTCTGTAACCTTCAAAGGTAATCTGGTCTAAAGAAATGTCTAATGCATCCAAATATGATTGTTATAATTGCATCATAATTTCAATGCCACTATTCCTGGAAATGACAAAGTTTTTGATTCTAACAAAGTTGGTCTGTAGTTTCTTGCCATCTTTTATTTCAGTAGCCCTACTGCTCTGCAGAGCCTTTACATCTTCTGGTCCCAATGCCCTCAAACTACCCTTAACACCCAGGGCCACCACTTAATTGTCCACCCAAGCAATCTTCCCAGAAGCAGTCTCTTTTTACTCTCTTCACCGGAATAGCCACATTAACAAATTCTGTTGCAAGAGATTCATTCTCCAAAATTTTCACTGATTAATATTAAACATGGCTCATGAGTTATGTCCAATCTCATTTCAAGTCTCAGACCTGGCATGACATATGACCTAGTTTCTCTCTACTGGTAATGGTTTTAGTAAAAATGAATGTTCTTTCATTTCCAGAGATAAGCAACAATAATAAGTGGTGAAAAGTAATGCTATTCTTTTAAGACATTATTATTGTTATATTAAATAAATATTATGTCATGGGGATATGGGCAAAAAAAAACTGAATCACTATCACTGTTATTGAAGTATAAGTACACATACACATATTTTTAATCCAGATTTTAGAAAAAGTATCCACAGAAGCACCATTACACAGAATTTTAAATGAGTGTCTTTAGGGTATGATGCCTGCATGAGAGTCAGTACTGACACTACGGTTTTATCTCTGTGCCTCACTGGATGAGTGCGCAATTGCCGGTCATCCTCTCAGCCTTTTAGGGGCTTTAAGGCTGCAAAAGAACCAGACAACTTTTCTCCCCATTATGTGCAGTTAAGTTCCTGTTTGCAAGTGTTATTTATAAGAAAGGCAGCAGGACTGGGAAACAAACCAACGAAAATAATGTTAGCATAAATGCTTCGAAGGAGACATGTGTTGCTAATGGCTTTTCAGAAACCATAGGGAGCAAGGGAGTAACACTTCCACTCCATTGAGCTGGCTTAATTTTTTTAAGCCATGTGAACTATTTGAAGAGCTTTATAGAATCTCACTTCTGAATCAAGACTTTGTTACTTTAAAAGTGGCTATTACTATTCTAATAGTCAGCATGAATGGCAATAGGAAAATACAAAGAAAAAAAAAATTCAAGACGTAACTTCTGGAAATGCATCTGCCATTTTCATGGTGGTCAGGCCCACATCCAGAACAGCAACCATTCTTCCATGGTGATAAATATAAAAGATGACTTTGAGGAAAACTATGCATGTAGATGAGGATCACCCTAGGACAAAGTCATAATTTTACATATAGCTCAGGAAGAGGGTAGTAGTTCAAATTTTCCTCTTTTTAAATTAATACCCATCATCCAAATCAGTTCTACAAATCATTTCTAAGGGAGGAAGGGGGGAGAAGAAAATTATTTTTGTTCAATCTTTCGTGTTATTACAGTTCGTATCTTGAACTTGGGTGAGGTCAGTTAATGGGACGGTAAGTTTTTGTGTCTTTTCTGTGTAGTTCTGATACTTCATGTAAATTACATGGCAGTTCCCTGTTTATCTGCAAGGACATTTGCACCCAATTTACAATATTATAAGGAAGGCGTACATGGTGAAATGAAGAAGGAGTCAGAATATTTGGGTTCTAAAAATTTGCTGAATGAATGCATCTCATGAACTAATGGTATTACTCTGAGCAAGTCATTTAATTTCCCTGTCCTGGATATTTTCACCTATGAGACAAATGTTTTTAATTCAGTTACTTATAGCCTCTCTTCCACCTCTAGAGTTCTAGGACTTTTAAAATAAAGTTACTATTTCAAATTACTACGAAAATTGAATTCAGAGCTTCAGAGAATAAGTTTAGGGGAAAACTTTTTTCAAGGTTTTAAACAAGCTAAAAACATTTGCATGAGCTGGTCCTAACCCTCTTCTGAGTTCCTGGCCCGAGAAATCTGCACTGACACCCCACCTCCCACCCCCATCTCTGCTATTGCTGTATGTGCTATACACAATTGGACACAAAGTTTTTAATAACAGTTTATGTTTTTGCTATCATTTTTCCTGTCACTCCCCAGCAAGGACTTTGGGACATACATTATTTGGGCAAAAATTCCAGCTTACTTCTAACACAGATGGTTACCTTTAAGAATTCTCAGTGGCTAGCCAGTTTTTTTTTTTTTCCATCTAAACAACTTTACTTATGAAAAAGAAAAAAAGAAGAATTATGGAAAAGTCAGGTTACTTTGTTTATAAGTAACCTCTGTCTTCTTGAATTTCTTTGTAATTAAAGTTTACAAATCCTCAAGTCTATTGAAAACAAACAATTGAGCTGAAAGCAATTTAATTTTTATAGGCCCAGATACAAGGTGTATTAAAAGGATTGATACTGAGGTAGATCGGCAGCACAAGGGTATGTGTTATATCTTATCAGTTGGTGAAGAAATGCTTGTAACTTTGAAGTAGGAAGTTCTTTGAATAATCTGATCGTTAACTAGTAAGGCTTTACCGAATATCTATTTTGACTTCCAGGTCATTAATTCTTAGCATTCCGTTCTAAGATATGAAATCAAATCTGGTAATCATTATTTTTTTTTAAAGATGGTTTATTTGAAGTTCAATTGAATATGGACTTTTATGGAGTGTTTGGAATTTCCTTCCAGTGCTACGCAATGACAATAATGGCATTCTGGGTTCTGTTAAATGGAAGACAACTGAAGAAATTAGAAGAGTATTTATTCTGCCTGGGTCGTGAAAGCTCAGTTTTCTAATATGGGAAATGCTTTGATAGTTGTGTGGAGCGTCGAGAGCATTTATTTTGTGATTTTAATTGAACTTCCCGGGGCATGCCTACTAAACTTTGGATCTTCCCCCAGCCATTCATCTTTTGATCTTATGGCTTATATTATTTCCAGAAACTTTCAATAAAGCCAATACTGAATTTTTCACTTCGATATGCTTATTCTGTCCTTTTAATCAAGCAAAGGAATTTCTCTGAAATCGAACAGTTAAAAAAATGTTATGAACATTTAAAAAGTGAATTTTGCTTAAGATCTCACTTATATGTTAGTGGTAACTAACAAAATTAAACATGCAGTAGAATTATTTAGTTAACAGGTCGAGAGTCATGGTTTTAAATTATATATAAATGAAACTTCAGAGCTGGAATTCTATTTTAAAGCAGATACTAGAAGACAGTGATTTTTACATGGCAGGGAGAAGTGCATCCTGCCCATAGAAGTAGATCAGAAGGGGAGAGAGATTTTTCAGGCTTTGCTCACCCTCCCTTTACCTGCCTAGGGTGCTAACACGTTTCTCCATGGACGCATCCCGCCACCCACCTCAGAAGAGCATCATTGTTGCTAATGGGAGTCTATGCTGACCTCACGTGTGATGAAGGATCATTAAGGACACAGTGAGAAGGTGGCCATCTGCAAACCAAGGAGAGAGGCCTCAAAAAAAGAAAAAAACTGCCCTGTTGACACCTTGGCCTTAGACTTCCAGCCTCCAGACCTGTAAGAAATAAAATTCTATTGTTTCAGCCACCCAGCCTATGGTATTTTGTTATGGCAGCCCTAGCAAACTAATAGTATTCTTAGGTGAAATTGATAATGGGTACATATATAAATTGTCTTCTATGTTCATCACAATTTTCCTGAACCTCTGAAAGTATATTTTCCAAAGAAGTGATGTTAAAATGGAAGCTGTATGCTTGACTAAGAACTCAGTATCAAATAAAACATAAAACTGAAAAATTGTATACAACACAAAGAGGCTGTTACAAACAGGGCTGGGGGTAGGGTAGAAAGATGTGAACAAAGTTCCTGTGCCCAGGATCCAGATGAAGCCAGGAACAACTCATCTGAAGATGTTCAGCCAATTTGTTTGTACTGAAGGGCATGGATTTTTTACCCTATTTATTCTCTGAAGCACTGACTTCAACTTCCATAGCAATTTGAAATACTAACTTTATTGTAAAAGCCCTAGAACTCTAGAGGTGGAAGAGAGGCTACAAGTAACTGAATTAAAAATGTTTGTCTCACAGATGAAAATATTCAGGACAGGAGGAATTAAATGACTTGCTCAGGGTAACACCATTGGTTCATGGTGGATACATTCATTCAGCAAAGCTTTAGAACCCAAGTGTCCTGACTCCTTCTTCATTTCGCCACATACGCCTTCCTTTGATATTGTAAAATGGGTGCAAATGCCCTTGCACATAAACAGGGAACCTCCATGTAATTTACATGAAGTTAAGGACCACAAAACAAAAGATTCAAACTTATTGAACTGACCATTAACTGACCTCACCTAAGTTAAAAATATGAACTGTAATAACACAAAACATTGAATAAAAATAATGTTCTTCTTCCCTTAGAAATACGATAAGCTCCAGTGCACCTGAGACCACCTTGATGTCAAGTAACCGAGATGAAAGACGTCCTTGCCAGCTCCCTGGGTCAACCTCCCTTCTGATGGCACTCTGGCACAGACAAGACCAGCAAAAGAACCAACCAATCAATCAACCCATAGAATGGTAAGGAACAACACATTGTTGTGGTTTCAAGCCTTTAAGTTTTGAGTTAGTTTGTTACAGCAAAGGCTGAATGAAACAGGACTTTAAAATAGTCATATAATTAATATCCTCATAAAGATAGTAGAAGGTGTTGTGATTATTAAATAGTAAAAAATGTGCTGTGAGAAACGAATGATTACAGAAGAGGAAAAAGTTCTTAGAAATTCTAAAAGAACCAAAATGAAATATTTAATGAAAGTCTTGGAAGGAAAAATTGTCAACTCTCAGAACTAAAAAAACAAGCTCATGGAAAATTGAAGCAAAAACATAATAATATGAGAGAATTATCCTGGGAGTTCCAACAAACATTTTTTTAAAAGTGCTCCAGAAAGAGAAGCCAGAAGAGAAGCTACCAAGGGGAATTAAGGAAAAATTTTCTTATATAGAAGGACACATCTCTCCAGACTGAAAATGGCCACAGACACACACACACACATACACACACACACACACACACACACACAAAGTCCCACACCAAAGGCTATCACCTTCCTTTTCATTTCCTAAAAGCCTCCAGAGAGAAGAAAAACTGGCTATACATATAGGATTATTGATCATAATCACCTCAGACTTCTCAGTAGTTATTCCAGATGCTAAGGACATTGGAGCGATATCTTCAAAATTTAGAGGGAAAATTGTTTTTGACATAAAATAATATATCCATCAAAACTTTCAATCAAATGTGAGAGTAGAATAAACATCGTTTTAATACACAATGGCAAAAAGTAGTCCTATCCTCCTTTTATTAGGCAGTTGCTGGAGGGTATTCATTAGCAAAAGAAATGAGAAACCCACCGAGGAGGAAATCATGGGATTCAGGAAGCAGGAGCTCCCATATAGGAAAGCAGCAGAGAGAAGTCCCGGGACACTGGCAATGCACAGGTTGGAGTTAGAAGGGCAGAGAGTTACAGGAAGAAGACGTCCTGGGGAAAAAAAAAATGAAGCGATAGAAATCATTTGATCTGTCTGAGCATATGGAAAAAGTACTAATAAGTCTTTAACAGCTCTGTTGGAACATTTTGGAAAAAAAGATAGCAAAAGATCCATAAAAATCCAAGCCAATTTTTGAAATGATAATCTGCAAGAAAAAAAATAATAAAGAAGAAAAATAAAATTAATCATAGGCTTTACTTTCATAAAGATTTTCCCAGTAAGAGCCTGAAATAATTACAGAGTAACAATTTGATTTTTCCAGGGTCTTTGGGGAATGTATTTTGGAAAGACTATAAATTTCATGAGGGAAGGATTCTTCCTTTTCATGGATGACCCCCCCAGTGCCTAGAACTAGAGCTTAGTATTGCTCAATGAAACTTCAATGAATGGATGAATATCTGGGTTTCCAAATACAGAAGGTTTATTACCTCTTCAGACCAATAAACTTTTCTAAATGCTTTCAAAATGGATTACACCATTCTGTGCCTTATTTAACAGAACTTTCCCAGATTACTTGGGAATATCTGTGCAGCTATAGATGAGGGTACTCTCTACAAAACATAGGAGTTATTTTTATTAAGCAGATCCAGGGGACTGTGCCTTTTGAGTCACTTGTTTGCCTTTTAAACATATTCTATTTGCTTAGTAGTTATTCACTTGGCAAATATTTATGTATTTACTGAACTCCCACTATATGCCAGGCACTGTGTTAGGGCCTGAAGATATAGTATGGGGGGAAAAGATATTTTTCCTATCATCACGGAAAGAAGTGTTAATACTGGAAAAAACAGCCATTAAACAAATGAATAAAACTGTAAGGAGTGTTATGAAAGAAACTACAGAAGACAATGAGAGATATAACAAGGGGAATTACAGTGATGGGTGATTGCAGAAAAATCTTTAATCTGAAACCAAAAGTATAATAACGTTATCCTGTAATCTTATTGAGCACTTACTCTGCAATGTTCTATGTGTTTTATGTGCAGTCTTCATGACAACTAAGAGGTAGGCACTATCCTAATTCCCATTTCACAGATGAAGGAAAGGAAAACTAGAAGGTGCTCACAAATTTACACAGTAAGTAGTTTAGCTATGGTACAAACCCAGTTAATCTGTCTCCAGAGCCCACACTCAACTACCATGCTATATTATATTTCTAAAATAACCTCCATAAAGGCAGTTAACATTTACAGTGTGCTTATTACATTTAGGCATTATATGAAGTGTTTTATAGAGATCATCTTAGTTGGTTCTCACCAAACCGTATAAGGTAGGTATTATAGGCATAGATTGAAAAGCAGGGACACAATAATTTGCAGCTCCTCCCATCAAGAGGTAGAGTCAATTTCCCCAGCCTTTCATCAGGGACAGCCTTGGGACGAGTTGACCCCAGATGTGTGAGTGAAGCAATCTAACACCCTGTGGCTTCAGCCAATGAACCAACCGACTGTAGCTACTTACGTGAGCCCCCCCAAAAAACAGAAGAATCACCCAACTAACCCATAGAATCATGAGAAATTAAGCCACTAAGTTCTAAAGCATATTGTCATGCAGCAATAGCTCTTGCAATTATTTGTATCCCCAGTTAGAGAGCTTAAGTATCTTGTTCAGAGTGGCACAGCTGACAATTGATTTAGAATTCAAACCCATGTAGTATTGGCAGAGTCCAGGCAGGAAGGTATGAATCTAGGGAAAGGAGAGATGGTGGAGACAGTTTCAGATAGCAAAGGAAACATCTCATGCAAATTCCCAAATATAAGAACTGAAAGAAGCAAGGATGAATTAACTTAGTGAAAGAAACAAGGGAGAGTCTGGCAGGGCTCAGACCACAGCCCTTGAGGTCTTGTTGAGGGTGAGGCCATTGTGCACTCATCTCTCCATTCTAAGGCAGGGGTCGGGGGGGAGGTTTGAAATATGTCTGCAAATTTTTAAACACTTCTTCTGTCTCTGCAAAAGAAGGTAGAATCTAATTCTTCTCCCCTTGACTGTGGGCTGGTCTTAGAAACTTGCTTCTAATGAGCAGGATGCAGTTAAAGTGAATGTTACAGTCTGCATGTTTGTGTCCCCACCCCCAAAATTCATATGCTGAAGCCCTAAACCCCAGTGTGATGGCATTAGGAGGTGAGGCCTTTGGCAGGTAATTAGGTTTAGATGAGATCATGAACACAGAGCCCTCGTGATAGAGTTATTGACCTTCTGAGGAGAGGAAAAGACATCAGTGCTTCCTCTGCCACGTAAGGATATGGCAAGAATGCAACTATCTGCAAACCAGACTGAGGGCCCTCACTGAACCCAACCATGCTGGCACCCTGATCTCAGATTTCCAGCCTCTAGAACTGTAGAAATAAATGTCTGCCATTTAAGTCACTCACTCAGCCAATGGCATTCTGTTACAGCAGCCTGGGCTAAGCAAAGCTGTGTGACTTCTAAGGCTAGGCCATAGAGGTCATTTAGCTTCCTTCTGGCTCCCTCTTTCTCACTCAAAACATGCTCCCTGGGATCCTGACACTGATGTGAAAGAAGTCTTGCTGCCCTGAAGCTACCATGCTGGAGAGACCACGTGGAGAGAACACGGAGAGCCAGAGAACCCCAGCCCTTCCAGCCCCAGCTGTTGGAGTTTTCCCAGTGCAGGTGTCAAACATAGGAGAGAGTAAGCCTTCAGACAGTTCTGCAGAACAGTTCTGCAGGTGGCCTTGGACTGACCCATTTCTCCCCGCTTTCTTGCTTGTAGTTCTCAAGAATAACTGTAGAATATGCTGGAAATGCAACATTCTGCATTAAGGAGAAAATGGCTGGAACAATCTAGGCTCTGTTCCAGTTCCTCCTAGAAACAGGATATCCTGCAGCGCTTTAACCCAGCATGTCACATTGCCCCGGGGTATAAATCCCAGGGCAGGCTACGTACTAGGTCCTCAGCTGCAGTGCAGGTGGGATGTACACAGACAAGATTCCATCTACCCTGGGCAGCTTTTTGAGCCTCAGAGAACTGGATCACCATGAATCCAAGGCCTCTGTTGTCTTTTGCTGCCTATCTGTGAGTAATAAACCCACTTCATGCGACCTGTTTTGTGTGTGAGTGTTCTGTCTCACCAGACAAATAGTAAAAGCACAGCCCAAGATGCAGTGGGCTACAGCGGTAACCTGTGCACCGTGAACCAGCTCTGCAGGTTCTAACTCCAAGCCTTGGAGCTGCCCTCTCTGATCCCAAGTGGAGTAGAAATGACCCATCCCCACTGAGCTCTACCCAAATTTCATCCACATGGGCAAAATAAATGCGGCTTGGGATGGTTTGTTATGCAACAATTGATAATTGTGACTGTGTTTTATCTCTACAGCCCTTCTCTTCCTTCTACTTTGCTATTTCTATGAAACCAGACAAGCAAACATGTTGAAATTTTGTGTAAAAATGATAAAAATACAATGAGAATAAATCTGGAGTGTTCTTCCATGTGACACCTGTTTCTAGATTTTTCAGTGTTGATTTAGATTTTCTAGAGCACTTTTCTGCTTGTTTCCTGTTTGATTTTGTTTTGTTTTATTCAGAAACATATCATTGAGTTCTAGATAATTAAGATGGCAATATTTGGCAGTATTTTCTTTTCTATAACACCATTTTTTCACAGGCTAAACTTAGGATATTTAACTACAGAGGGGAAATAATTGTTAATACCTATTCTTCTCTGAAAACAGTCTGATGATAGGAACAATTTTCTAAATGCAAAGCCCACCCAGAAGATAATTTTACCTACTTTTGAATTTTGAAGCAAAGATTCTACAATGAGGCTACAAAATGCTGAGAGCGCTGAAATCCTTGCTTTTATTCAATTAAGCAGCTTTAAGGACCCAGTTAAAACATGAAAACAGACTAAGAAAAAATAACTTTCCTCTGAGACTCAAGCTCTCCACAGCAGAGTCATTCAGTTTTTATGATCGTTATAATTATTAGTAGTGATGGTGATAACAATATATCATTTATATAGCACTTTAGAATTGCACAGAGCTTTCCTACCATCATTTATTAGCTAATCTTCAGAATACTCTTCGGTAATAAGTCAATATTTCTGCCTCCAGTTAACAGGTAGGAAATTGAGGCACGATGTGCTTGAATCACTTCTCTAAAATCAGCTCCTGGCCTGAGTCAAACACTCAGTGATGTTACTAAAAGCACCATTCTCCCAGATCGCCTGTGTCTCACTCAACAACTCTTACTTACTGCTCTTAACAGAAGTGACTAAAAGCTTGAGTTTTGAAACAAATTCTCTGATGTTTTAGGACACAATCTTTAAAAGATTCCACCAAAGTGAAAATAATTCTCCATTAAAAGTAATAATTTGAAGATAAAAATAAATGTGTAAGCTAAACTTCTGTGTAAGGAACATTTCTTAATAACTGAGCCTTTCAAGGTTAATGCCAGAACACTTTTGAAAATAATGAAGAGTTGAATTACATACTTGAAATGTACCAAGTGTAATCTGGAGAGGTCATGGAATTATCCTCCTTAGTGACTTTCAGGAATGGCCTACCTCTCAATGGTGTCTCATGTACAGCTAAAGAATACATGACACTTAATAACTAGATTAAATAAAAAATGTCAAATTCAATAAGAAATGTTACTACAATCTTCAGGTCCTTACCAGAAGCAAATGTTATCATCTCTGTTGTTAGAGATACTAGGGATGCTTAAATTTTACTAACCTGGTGTGGTGGCTATTATCCTAGCTATTCATTTCTCTCTATATATGTCTTTATACTGAAGACTCTAAGTCTACCTCTTCCCCGTGTCAATCAAACTAATGCAACACAATCAATGTCTAGCTAGAGTAAACCACCTCAGTTTTATCCAGTGGAAACTGACATTTTGTTCTCAGTGGAACAAAATAGGATATCTTAATATGCTCTTGCAAAACTCATTGAAACTATGACAATCAAGAACCCATTCTCCTAGCCCCTCCTTAGGGATGTCTACTGCCCAGCATCTATTCCATATCAAGTCCTGCCAACTGTGCCCTGTGGCTGACACACTAGCCCACACACACACAACTAAGGCACAGTCTCTGTAGAAAGACAAGACTTCTTTTTTTTTTTTTTTCCTGGCTTCCTCATCCTTCAAGTAAGAATTCAAATGTCAATCACTTTTAGTTAGATTTTATGAAGCAACATCATAAAAATGGTAACCAATCCAATTGCAAATCACTTGACGAATCTTCTTTGAAGAGTTGCCAATAATGCTAATCATCAAATGGTTGAATCCAGCTTTGTAAAGACGTGTTTGTGAAGAACAGCAATCTCTGTGACTTTGACAAAGGAACTGCTGACTTGCATCACTGTTTGTCTTTTGATGTGAAAGAGCAAATCGATTTATAGAGCTTTCGCTTGCAGATGCAGGATATGATTAGTATGCAGAAAGACCTTTCCACAGTGTCATTTGTTTATTTAGCTGCCTCTGCACTCAGCTCTGATTGTGTACACCTAATTAATATATACAAAGCTAAAAGAAATAAAACCACGGATCCAGAATCCCAGGACACTGTACTACATGTCATTGCTCACCACTGAGTTGGGGGACACTACAGTCTTACCACCTGTACACCAAATAAAGCATGTAGATTTATAAAACCTAACAATAAAAATGCAAGAATTTTTCTCATCCCAGTTCTTCTTAGCTATTTATAAACTCAAATAGGTGAGAATGAACCCATTTAAATACAAAAAAAAAATACTTTCTTTTCTGTCTCCATATTTGAATTTTTATTCAAAGCAGTTGTTGAGTCTTTAAGAAAAGTACCTGTGATTTCTTCCAGAGGTCAAAGTACTTTGTAAAACATCCTATGAGACCTGAATCATCCCGTACTTCAAGGCCTCGCTGTTCAGATGCTTAGAAAATTTAGCTGAGAAAGAGTTCAAAGTGAAAAGCAAAGACGCTAGAGACCTTCATGTCAATAATGAATGATCAATAGAAGTCACACACTTGAAAATTGACATTCAGTCGGCTTTTCCCTGTTATTCATGCACATTTCACATTGTCTATTCAGGTTCTGTGAGAGGCATTTGTAGCAAAATGGCAAAGCTGCTAAAAATCTCTAGACTACCAAATAATGAAATCCAGAGTGACATCTAGTGACATCCTACATTAGAAGCACTCTCTTTGTATCTCGTAAACCCAGCCACAGTATCTAGCGCCAACAACTAGCTAGCCTTTCCAAATAGGGACTAGCACTTTATATGTAGTCACTGACTAAACACTATAATCATTTTCTTAAACAGTGCTTGTCTCCAGTGTTCACCTCAGCCAGACATAAGCATCTCTTATTTTCAATCCCCAACTATGTAAACTTCAATCGTTGACTGCATGTTTAAGTGGCGCTTTGAATTTCTCCAGAACTCTTCGATCCACAACAAGCAAGCTTTTCACTCGTTTCTGGACTGCTCCGTCTCTGCGTTAGTATGAACAGCGTGCCACAATCATTGCCTTAAATCATGCCAGGGAGCTGCCAGAACAGTTCGAACCTCTCCAAGAGCAGAAGCCAAGGGAGCTGTTATCTTATTGCTGAACCCCAGAACATGCTATTCCACCTAAATCACTGGTGTCATGGTCTCATTTGCAATGAAATTTCTTTGATTTTTTATTTCTCATGTACTGGGGAATTTTTCTTTTTCTCAGCGGAGGGAGAGGAGAAGAAGGGTGGTTCTAAATAATATGGCCTTTTCAGAAAAAGAGAAAAAATTTAAATGGAAGGGATGAAATTAATATCTTAATAGTATTAAAACTAAAAGATTCAGTGCACCTGACTTTCATGGACTTTAGGCATTTTACAATGATTTTTTGATTTAATGTGCATTTACTATGACATTGTAACTTGATGTGAACTTCAATTGGAGTACAGCAAAGGAATATTCAGTAAATGTCTCAAAAAAATAAATATGGATTTTTTTAAGTAACTCTCTTTTTAATAGAACTATTCTCTATTCCCTAGGCTCCTCCTCAAATGGGACATGAAGAGTATGTCACAAATAAAATAAAATAAATAAATTCCCAGAGGGAAAGAAAGCGCAATGCTCCGTGGGCATATTTCCTCCTAAAGCCATAATTAAAAACAGAATGATATAAATTCATCCTGTGATTCCATAACAAAGAAAGAATTAAGCAGCATTCCCTCCTAAATATCATAAAAACTGCAGGTTAAAGAAGACTGCGATGGCATTAAAAACAAAAGTTCTCTAGGTTTTCAGGTGCGAGTTTCATGCATTAATTCATAGTGATATGCCACAGGAGTAGGTGCTGACAATTAAAGTTGAAACAAGCCAGTCGTGTTCCTGTCTTTAAGGTACAACTAAAGATAGCAATTCCTGACAGGCCTCACATGGAGGAAAAATATCTACACTGATGAAAGAGCCTCAGTTTACCTGTCTGTAAGCTCTTTATTTTGGCGAATATCTCCATTTTGAATTTCACAAGATTGTTCTTCACTTCATGGAGTCAAGTTCATTTCATTGAGCATCCTCCCTGCCACTCACCCACCCACCCCTTTTTTTTAAGCACACAAAGAAACAGAGCCCCGAGAATTTAAACACTTTCCCCCAAGGTGGCAGTTTCAGCACATAGCAGATCTGAGTGAGAATTCAGACTTCCTGATTTGCTAGCAATTTCCCCCACAACTGTATCATTTGATTTCATGTTAACATACTCTAAGGCCAGGCAGAAAGCATAATAATTAATGTGAGTAACAGAACTACTGTTCCATTGCACAATTTTGTTAATCTATTAATTTTTTGCTGTTTTCTAGATTTTATTTGAATTAATTTATAGATAGAGCATATATTTGAAGCAATTTATATTTCCTGTAATTTGAGGGAAGCAATGTTTCGTAGGGGAAAACACTGACATGAGAGAAAAGAATATTTGGAACTTCATTCTTATTTATTTTATTAATCATTTGGGAGCCTCTGAATATTGTTTTTATCTGTTTTTTAAAAAAGAAATTTATATTGTAATGTCTAAACTGTCTCCTAGCTCTAAAAATTTTACTCTAGATATATACATTTACCTTTTAATATTAATACCTAAACTACATATCTTGGAATATAATTCTGTCATTATCCAGTACAAAACATTGCTTTCTCATGTAAGTAGATAGTGAGTCTAAGTTATATACATTTTTATATACAATAGTGTAAATTTTTAAAATTATTTTCTAATATTTAAGCAGAAACTACTCATCAATTATTACAAACCTTACTATATTCAAAAAACGAGCAGCAAATCCCCTTTTCCTAAACACAAATACCAAAAGCATATCTTAGGTAGTGTAGGGGGTGAAAAATATCTTTCCTTCTCATCTTAGGTTCTTGGCTGAGGCACCTATAATAAAAGACAAATTAACAAGAGAAAAGCATATAATTTATTTAATATAAGCTTTGTGTGACACAGGAGCTTTTATAAGGAAATGAAGACCTAAGGAAATGGATGAAGCTATGTGTTTTTATGCTGGGTTTGATGAAGAAATGGAGAGCTGTGGAGAAGTATGATAGGACAAAGGGGTATGAGCTAACGGTAATAAACTGGGGAAAACTTAGCAAGCCCCGTTTGTCCAGATTCCTCTCTGTGTCTCTGTGTCTTCAGAGATAAGGATGTTTCTTTCTTCCTGGTGTAGGTAGGGTACCTTATGACCAGCTTCAGGAAATGTTTTTATGACCTGTTTCAAGGGAGAAAGGGAAAAAGTAAGAGTGATTTTCCTGCTTCTGCTGTTTTCTCAAATGCCAAGAGGCCATATGTTAGAGTAGCATGTCCTGAATCCCATCAATAGAAAAGATATTTCTCCTTCATCTTGTATCTTGCCACTTTATTCCTCCTCCTTCTTGGCAAAATAATCCACACAGATTCTTGTCTAATTTTCATGCTCTCTTTTAACATTTAGATATTGTATGCCATTGCCATTTTTCAGTATCTTTTAAGATTAACCTATGGAGTAGCAGTATCACTAAAACTGTGCTTTTTGTCTTTACATCTCTGCAATTTATAAGACTGCTTGCTCTTATGAATGGCAGGTGTTCAACAATGTATGTTAAGAATGAATGCATACACAAAAATTAGGGCCAGAAGAAAACTTAGAGGTTACTAATCTAGCTATCTCATTTCAAGGCCATATAGTCACAGACTCCCATAGAGATTCAATGACTTGCCCAATGTTACCTGACAAGTCAACAGAAGGACCTACATGCCTCCTGACTGATAATTGCTTATTCTTTTTGCTATTCTTTTCTTCTTCAAAGATACATTGGAAATATTCCGTGTATATGTCGGATCGCAGTGTGAAATGTTGGTTCTTGATGTGCCCATTGCTGAAGAATGACCAGACACACCAAAGTAAGGTAAGCAAGAAAATGAGGTTTATCGAGGAGAAAAAGATAAGATTAAAGAGCAAGAGTAAGATATAGGTTTACAAAGCAAGATACATACACCACAGATGACGACCGGATCCATTGTCATGGCAAAAAGAGAGAAGAAATAAAGGGCTTGGTTATGGTCTGGGTCTCGTTTTATAGTGTCTGGATTGGGACCTCCTTCATGGCTCAGAGTCACCACGGAAACACTTTGATTGGACACTTGAGAGTTATATGACCTGAGTCTTACTATGCATACAGATCTCCCATGAGCCTCTCTGAAAGCCCATTTGGGAGAGTGGTGAACTGCAAAGGCACCCACTTTTGTCCTTAACAGACCCAGAATCCCTTGCTATCTACCTAACATAAATGGTTTTTGTTGGCTTTTCCTCACAACTAGTTCCCGTATACATCCTGCATAAAATCAAATCCATACATACGTTCTACCGTATGTAATTAATGGGCTCATCCATGCTACTGACCAAACTGGGAGCATTGTTCATGTGGTGGGCTAACAGACTCCAGAGATATCTAGGTTCTAAAACCCAGAACCTCGGATTGTTAGTTATATGGCAAAAGAAATTTGCAGATATGATTAGGTATCCTGAGATGGGGAGATTATCCTGGATTGTCTGAGTGAGCCCTAAATGCAAAGACAAAAGGAGATTTGGGAGGACTGAAGAAAGATGCTATAGTGCTGCCATTGAAGACGGAAGAGGGACCATGAGCCAGGAAATGTAGGCAACGGTGGCTCCAGAAGCTGGAAAAGGCAAGATAATGGATTCTCCTAGAGCCTCTAGAAGGAACACAGCCCTACAGACACCTTGACTTTAGTCCAGGGAAACTGATTTCAGACTTCTGACCTCCAGAGCTGTAAGAAAGTAGATGTGTGCTGTTTGAAACCACTGTTGTAATTTGTTACAGCAGCAATAGGGAACCAATACATTAGACATAGCAATGGTCAGGGAGTTAAGAGTCCTGGCTTAAAGTCCCTAGTTACATCATCTCTCTAGATGTTAGTTCTGCAAATGCCTGTCTGTGACTCCCAATCATATAATGAAATTTCTCATTACTACACTTTCATTCAAACTCAGTGAGCCATCTCAATGTGAGATAACACTACTCTGCTAGACACCCAGATAGAGTCATAGGCACCGATCACGTTACCCTGCAGAAACCTTGGTGTAAAATTTTAAATGGTACCTTTCTAGGAAGATACGTTAGGAAAAAAAAAACAGAGCCTTTAGAGAAAGAATATAGTCCCTCCCTCCTCCGACAGCACAATGCTGAAACAGGGACCAAGCCTAGACCAGTGAAACATCAGCCAGATTTTATTCCCACTTGACGCCTGGGCCTTTGTGTAGTGCACACCCTGTGATACCCTCCCTGGTGCTCAGGTCTCAGCAGAGAGAAAGGTAGATGGAGCTTAGCTCAGCCTCCCATGAAAATACACAATAATCTCACTGTCTTACTTCCTTTTCCAGTAGGAACAAATCCTCTTCACAACAGGTCTTGAAGGCATAAAAAATAGTGCACATCAGTACAAAGTCAACTATACAGTGTGATCAAAGGCACTTTTTTGGCTAATTCTTGGTTAAATGTAAATAGGCTGCATTTTCACTGAGATGTTTGTTCTCATATTTAAAGATCATAATTACAAAATCTCTAAAGTCATTAATAAGGACCATTTAAATTTTAAAATAAAAGATCTTGCATGTGACTGTGAAGATAGAAATCCTATCCTAGACTTTTACTAGTGTAATTAAGCTATCATACCAGTTAGATTCATTTTTCTAGGGTGATTCTGAAGCTTCCCTCAACATTTTTTGGAGCTGGATAAGAAAGTTTTCTGAACTGCCTTCATCATAAAATTAATATTGACAGGAAATTATTGTAGTCATCAAAATATTAGCCAATGTATAATTGTAAACACAGGGCAATCCTTAAGCCAGAGTTAATACTATTGTAAAAATCTTGGGCGTTTATATTTTAAAATTAGACCTCTTTGTGATAGAAAAGTTAAACTATATATACTAGCAAGAGAAAAAAACTAAGATAACCTGTAATCCTGCAACCAGAGATAGCCTCTGATAACAATTTTAAAATTTAATGACAATAAAAATATAGCAGAGTCACATAATGTATATAAAACTTATATTTATAGTTTAACAAATAGATACAAAGTGAACATTCTTATAACCACTCCCAGGTCAAACAGTTTACATCCAGCAAGAAAACAGGGATCTCAGGTCTACCACCACAAGGAACTAAAAATTCTGCCAACAGCCCAAATGAGCCATGAAAAAGATCCCCCACCCAGAGCCTCCAGAAAGAAACACAGTCCTGCTAATACGTTGGTTTTAGCATGATGAGACCTGTGTCGAACTTCTGACCTACTGAACTGTAAGATAATAAATTTGTATTGTTTAAAAAAAAATCATACATTGTTTTTTACCGCAGAATTCCCCTGTTTCTCTTTCTAATGGCAACCTTCATCCTCTTCCCCAAAGGTAACCAGTACATTGACTTGAGTCAAACTTATTTCTGACTTTCCCTTAGTTTTACAATCCATACATACCTTAAATGCAGTAGTTTAGTTTTGCCTGTTTGAGGTTCATATAAATGCAATCATAGTATGTATTCTTGAGTTTCTTGCTTTTTTAATTCAATATTATATTTGTAAGATTCTTTCATGTTGTGCGCAACTACAGTTCATTTATTTTTCATTGTATTATAATATCCCATTGTGGAATATACCACAATTTATTTGTCCATTCTACTGATAATAAACATTGGTGTATATATCTCCAGTCTCACTTCATAAAAAGAGCATGATAGTGTACATATTGTATTATAACCTGCTTTTTTCAATTAATGTTATAAATATCATTCCATTTTTAAAATATCTTTCCTTTCTATAAAATTAAATGGCTATATATAGCTCATTTGGACCACATTTTAAAATTAATCTTAAATTGTATATTTAGTTACTTTCAATGTTTTAAAATTATAAACAGTATTTTAATTGCCATCTTTGTATATACACTGTTGTGTGCAGCCACAATTACTAATTTTTTTGTGATTAGAATATTTTCCTTAGGAGAAATTCCTAGAGTCAAAGGACATAAACATTTTTAAAGATTTTCACTTGTATTGCCAAATTTCTACCTAGAAAATTTATATCTCTTTACTCTTTCAGTAGAAAACTACAAACTACCTACTTTTCTCCTGTGTTCTGTCCAGCAATAGATAATACATATTTTTATGGCATTCACAAAATTAATAAAGGAAGCTGCCTTTATTATTTGAGTTTGCATCCCATTGATTACAGAAGATTAAATATTTCTTCAACTTCAATAGCCATTTGTTATCAAACTCTGTCTTTTAACCTACAAATGGGTCATCCTTTTGCAAGACCATCACTTGTACACTAATTAATGAATATTCTTTGAAAGTTGTATTTTCTAGGCAATATTTGTCATTTACATCATTCCAGGCCCGATAAAACTTCATCAAATACTGTAAAAAAGCTAAGGCAGCCATCATTAGAAAAAATTGTCTTTAGCAATCCTATTGTTGTCTCTCAGCTGGGAAGAAAAATCTTCCCACTTGATCAAAATAATGTCACCTGTTGGATCTGCTCCTGTGACCTCTGTAGCAAGAGTAATCCCCTGTGGCCTACTTTAGTTCATAACAATGTCTAGCTCTCATATTAAAAAGAGCAAACAGTAGTTACAGACAGAACACAATTCAAATTATACTTTGTTTTGGGAGTCTCACCTAGTTCTCTGGGGATGGAAAAAATTGATGGTGTGTTGAACACTCCAATGGTGATGCAGCAAGAGTAACCCCTCCTCCATTGTCGACACATTGAATTATGACAAGCCCGACAGACCTCAGTGGCTAATCTCTCATGTATTTGTTTTAGAACATCCTTCTACTATGTGGCATTATTTCCTAGTGATCTTCTGCTTGAGATAATCAGATAAGTTGGGGAAAATTGAATGAAATTAATGTCCACAAATGCCATAAATGAAATTAAAGCAAGTACCGACAATACCAGAAACAGTAGTGTTTGTCCCTTCATGTTTTATTAACATTAGGCACAGACCTGTGATTTGAAGAAACTTGCCAGAGAACTAAGAACACCCAAAGAAATTCTGATTTCTTCAAGATAATTTTTCATTATCAAAAAAGTTATTTTGGAAGCTAC
>RJWJ010002452.1:0-31333 GCA_004363605.1 Indri indri
TGTCTAGCAAAACAAAAAGTCGATGTACAAAGCCTCTTTGTTTCTGGAACCTGCACTATCCCAGTTTGGAGCAAACTATCTGTTACCTGGAGTCCTTGGCCTCATGTACAGCCAGCCTTCACCTGCCCAGGCCCTTGTGCCATGTCTGGGTCAAGGATGGCACCGCATGGGGGCTCAGCCACAGTGAAATCATCCTCCCCCAGCTCTGGGGTAGCCTCCACTGATGTTTCAGGTTAGAACCCCCATAAGGGTAGATACATCAGAGTCTTCAGAGGATGTTTGGGCAAAAGCAGTTATGACTACAAATTGAGTAAGTGCCTTCCCCCAGGGACCTGAGAAGTCACCTTTTCTGTCTTAGCTTTAATGGAATATATAGGGCCCCAGTGTCTCAATCTCCTTTGGAGGTGGGGTGCGAGAGGCATTTGGAGTGGACGATCCACTCACAGATATTCTGGTCAAGCCCCCACTGCACCCACACTCCCATCCCCATGCTCCCACAAGCCACTTCCAGAGGAGTCTTTCTAAAATGTAAATCAAATTGCATCATCCATCTGGGAGATCCTCCAAAGCCTTTGCCTAAGCCTTCCTGTGCCTTGGAGTCCCTAGTGATGTGTCCAGTGGCCCCTTCTCAACCTCATGTCCCTCGGCTGCCCCAGCTGCATGGTTCTTCCCAATCACCACGTTCCCACTCAGGGGTGCCACTTGTTGCTCTTTCCTTAGATGTCCTCTACCCCCACTTCCTTCAGGTCTCTTTAGAGTCTCCTTACCTGACACCTTTTTCACCAATGCATCACACCCCATCTCCTTACTCTGTTTATCTTTTCTTTCTAGTAATCATCAAACTTATTTTTGATAAGTGTGTTTTATTATGACCTAAAATCTCTCACTTGAACGTGAACTCCATGAGAGCCGTGGCTGTACATCGAGTGTCTAGAACAGTGCCTGGCACAATGAATGAAGTTCATGCTTCATTCCACCTGTCTCCCACTGGAGTCTCAGGGCTCTGCAGGGGAGAGACGAATAAGAATCAGCAGCACCACGTCCCATGTGCCAGGTGTCTTTGCGCTTCCTCAGTGGTACCGTGCCCAGTGCCCACGGCCCTCCTGGCAGGTGGAGAGCATCACTCCACTCTCCACAAGGACACGACGCAGCTTAGTCCTGCAGCAGTGTGACTGGAGCTGCACGGCGGGAAAGGGGCAGGGGCAGATTCCGGCCCCTCCTCTGCCGTGAGGCTTGCACAATTACACCAAGTGGAAGAAGGTTTTAATGATCCTCTTTCTGTTCTAAGATTCTTTGATTTCTGAAAAGCTAGTGCATGTGGAACGCTGAAAAATAAAATTCAAGTGTCCTAGCAGTTCAGAGTTTTCTTCTGATCTGATAAAGAAAAGAAAGTGTCTTTTCCTGTTTCCCATTCAATTCGCTTGAACCAAAGGAGACTGCCACTAACTCGGCCTTCTCAAAGCCACTCAGGGGCCATTTCTTCAGCCACGTGAAGCCTGGATGTTTCAGAGGTTGGAAGTAGTTACATCAAGGCCGATAAATGACTCTCAGATCTCTGAGGCCCCTGCCCACTCCTGCCATTGGCTGTTTCTCCCCTTCGAAGATCTCTGGCCATCCCCCGGGGTGGTAGGTGACCTACCCATGTTCATGGATCAGCGGTTCTTCCCACAACCAGCTGGCAGCCTTGGGCCTCCACAGCACCTAACCTGATGCCACAGCGATGAGGCTTCTGCGGGCTCTACAATGTGGGTGCTGCTGGCTAAGCCACCATGGCCCTGGTGGGAGAGTCATCCCCTCTGCTGACGACATGAGCTCCGTGGTCCATGTGGCCTAGCTCTTTGGAAGTGAGAGGAGAAAGTCTGGGTAGGACAGGAGGAGCAAGTGCCTACCGCCCGTACCCCAGCTCCCCTGCCAGTCCCCTGGCCACCAGTTGGGTCACGCTGCAGCTTTGACCTCTCTCTTACCCTTCATAGAGCCTCAAGGCTCAAGGGGATACAGCATGGCTGCTTTCATTGCCGGGTTCTTCTTGTCCCTGCTGTCCTTACTGTGAGCCTCTGTGAGCTACACAATTTACATTCGTTAATCGTATTTTATCCTCACGACAGCTCCTCAGGATGAATGCTCCTATTTCACGAGGAGGAAACTGAGATTCAGAGGTTATCTGGTTCACAGTCTTGCAGCTGGTAAGTGGCTAAGCCATTTCACGGTTTTGAAATTAATCAACAAACACAGAATGTCAAATGTAAACATGAAAAACTTCTCATTTGTTCTAGCGCCTAGTAATACACTGCATACAGACAAAGACAAATACACAGGATGTTCATCTTGGCACTATTTATAATTGTGAAAAATTGGCAATAACCTAAACATCAACACAAATAATGAAAACTCCATATAATGATATATTGGGCAGTCATCAGGACTGTGATGTAGAGTTGTGCTTATTTTCAGGCAAATTTGTCTAATGCATATTGCTGAATGAAAAAGGTAGATTGGAGAACAGGTCTCCCAATGCCATTCTCTAGAAGTTAACACCAACCTGTGTCTTCTGCAGCTTTACAGATATTTTCAGTGTGTTTCAAGGTATTTAGACATAGACACAGAGAAAGAAAGAGAATCTGTTTTACAAAGCAGGAACAAACTATACGTGCTGTTCTGCAACTTGCCAGTTTGCCTTTTCCACTTAACAATCTTGGGCATCCATTTCAGTTGATTTAGATCTACCTTATTCTTTGAAGCGGTCACATTGCACTTTTTTTGTTATTCAACACTTACTGAACATTGCCTAGTACATGCCAGGGGCCATGCCAAGCACTAGGAAGCTATTCTAGGTTTAATATACTTTTATTTATTTCACTATTGCCCTCTTAGTAATTTTTTTGTTTTTCCTGTTACAAACATACTGCAACAACCACCAATGCATGTATGTATTGCTTTGTTGTATGTCTCTGAGATAAATTCCTAGAAATATCATTACTTGGTTAGAGGGTAAGCATGGCTCCAATTCTGATAGAATTTTTTTTCATGAACATGTTAGCTGTTGCTGTTGCCTAAGATTTGCTGTTGAACATTTACCACTGATGCGAACCCCAGAGGAACTCAGACCCACAGCTCCTTGGCAGCCCTGGAAGGAGGCCCTTCTGCCCAAGACAGGGAAATGGGGTTGGAAGGCTCTGGTCCCCTTTGCACAAGGGTGGGTGACTCCCACCCAAGGCTCGTGCTGTGAGCACCTACTGCATACCTGGCCAACCCAGAAGCTTTTGTATGCTTGCTGTATGGTGCGAGAACGAGTGTCCCCATCTGTAGCTGAGAAAAATGGAAATTCAGGGAGAAAGGCACTCTCCAAGCTCATTTCCTTGGTGAACCCTGAGTGCCTCCTGTGCCCTGTCTGCCTCTCTGCCTTTACCTTTGTCCACTCCCTGCCTCGAAACCCATCCAGCACTCACACCTCTCGCTTTGCATTCGCCTCTCCTCTGCTGCTCTTTGCATGCTAACTCCTTCTACCCTCCATCTCCACACAGAGAATTACTGGCCACAAAACCGACCACATCCCGAGGCAGCCTGGTAGTCAGGCTTGGATCAAGCGGGGCTCTGGCTCAGGTCTCTGTGATTTCCTAGCCCTGGCCCCCTCCAGGTGGCACTTCCCCATGGAGGTAGAAGGCGGCTGCAGTAGTCCCAGGTCTCACATCCAAAGAAAGGGGTACCTACTGGTCCCCAGTGTATCTCTCGCAAGGACTAAGAAGTTCTTTCTCAAAAGCACCCCAAAAAACACCCTCTTCACAGCCACTTATTCCCAAGTAGGTCGCAAATCCTTTGATCAGAGAAATCACAATGTGGACTGGTCTAAGTCCTTTCTTTCTGAACTAATCACTGGCAAAGTACAGAGCATGGTTTCATCCGGAATACTCCGGGCCTGGCCTAGGGCTAGACTGGAATCAGCATCTCTTTAGGGCTCCGGGAATGTAGGGGAGAGGTGACATCTATTAAAACTAGAAACTGCAAACAAGGAGGAAACAAAATAAATGCTAATGACACATCTATCTTTTCTATGACCACCCAGGTCTATTTCTGGCACAAAGTACATATGGGAGCAGCATCTGTTTCAATGTGTCTCACTGGTTACTCCTGTCGTGTCCCACAAGGTGTGTCTCTATTAAGCACTGGTGATGGGCTTAATAGAGCCATGTCTGTCATTTAACTGCCTTGGAGTTGATAATCAGGGTTTTGGAAGCCTGTTGGCATGTTGAAGGGAGTGGATTCCCCTGCCCAATCCCAACTATGGCCTTTGCCACCATTCAACTGAAGCAAGAAGTTCTAGCTGCAAAGGCTCCAGAGTTAAACCAAACCATTGACAATGAGGAGGAAAAATTCTGATGCTGTCCCACCCCTAGTCCATCCCTTGCAAGAGCTTGAGATCTCTTACCATACTTTTGGGGGTTCCCTATCCCACTTCTATTCACCCCAACTGCTGACCCTCCGTCTCTTCCACCCCTAGTCCCCTTCCGTCCAGTGTCAGTGGCAAAGCTGCCGGGGCCTCTGTGGGTGTCAGGCCTTCCCTTCTCCAACCCATTCTGCAGTGGGTGGGGGAGCAGTTCCAGCCCTGTGAACAGGAGAGAAGAGATGGTAAGGAATTCCCACTTTAGGATTCACTTGGTTTTGTTGTTGTTGTTGTTTTCCAAATATCTTTTGACAAAATTATCTTTGGCACTATGAGGATTAGTTTAAGTTTACATAAGAGATTCAGACTGCAATTCGGGGCAGCTGGGGCCATGGCTGAGTTCTGCCTTAGGTAGAGGGAGTCTGTGGTGTAGGACACACCTGCATTAGGTAGAGGGAGCCTCCTGGGTGGGAAGCAGTCTCTGCCGGGAACAAGGTCAGGAGGTGTTCACAAGGAAGGAGATGCTCAAACTGGGACTCTAAGGATGAACCGGAATTTTCAAGTTGGCAAGCAAGTGATTAATATTCCTGGAGAGTAGGTAGACTCTCTTAGTCAGTAGCTGACTTAGTATTTGAATGGAGTCTTTTTGCTAAGGACTATACCCCACCCATCACAGCATGTTCTGGAGACTTCTGGAATAAGTTTCCATTTCTTAAGTGTCTCTTGCATTTTACTCACTCTCTAGCCCCTGGTAGGGCAAACTCATTACCTCAAGCCCAAGAGCACGACCTCCAGGTGCTGTTTTAACAGTTGTGTGTGTGCCTTCCAGACTTTTCTTTGTACTCATATAATCATATGCTGATCTATAGTCAATATATTGTGATGGACACTTTTTCTTTTACAAGTTTTCCACTACTTTCTATCAAGAGAAATAATCAGGTTGTAATGTAATAAATCTACATTAATCCCATTTTTCTGGGGTTTTGTCCTGCCACAAAGAATGCTGCAAAGATATCATTGTGCATCTATTCTTACATGCTAACAATTTTCTTTCTGTGCTACATATATTCCCCAAAGTGGATTATTGGTCAAAAGTTAGATGCATTTTTAATTTTCATAGAACAGATTACTTTCTGAAATGACTATAGTCATTTATAATCCCATCAGCAATATACAAAAAGTCCTTTTTCTCTAATCCCTTGCCAGCCATGAATTTCCTAAATCCTATTAATTTTCGTCAATTGAATGGTAAGAAGCTATATCTCATAGTTAATTATATTCCTGTTTCCCTGACTCTGAGCGAGGTTGAGCATGTAGCTGACTTCTGCTGCTAAGGAGGCAGCTGGTGAGGTCGCCCGTCGTTGTGCAGGAGGGAACAGTGCCTGTAAGTCAGGACCCTCACACCCCAGCGTGCCTGCCGCTGCCGCCCTACCATGTCCATGGCAGATGGCTCCAGTCAACCATGCTTTCCTCTTCTTTAGCCACCAGAGGCAGCTTCAGAATGCTTCTTTAACAATATTATACAGGAGAAATTGGAACACTTGTGCACTGTTAGTGGGAATGGAAAATGGTGCAGCAGCTATGGAAAAAGTATGACAGCTCGTCAAAAAGATTACAAATAGAATTACCATAAGATCCAGCAATCCCACTACCGGGTATTCGCTCAAAGGAAAAAAAGGCATTCTATAAAAAAAGACACCTGTAAGCGATGGTCAAAAGTCGTAAGACCAGTTTGAACTGTTAAGCTGCCTTAGTTGCATTAGTACCCTTTAGTTCATTGTAGTACTAAAGTCCCGCCCCCAGTGGGAAGTACTGCGCATGCTGAACCTGTATTGTATGTAAATATACAATGATGCAGAGAGAGAGCTCTGTATCCTTTGCCAAAAAGAAATTTAAGGCTCCACAAACAGGCAGGCTGTGTGGATCTCACTCTCTGAAGAACTCCTGCCTCCCAGGAGTGAGTGCTGGGCAGATTCCTACCTTGACTAGAAATGAGAGCCCTGTGTGAGTTGCCTCTAATAAACTCACCTAAGTCACCATGCTGGATTGGTCTGGAGCATTTCTTTGGTCCTTCAGCACCACCTCTGTTTGAAGGGCAGTTTTCTATACCATTCTGGGATTTTCCCAAAACAACATTTGAAATTGTGGCCATAATACATGTACAAATACACATAATGTAATAGAAACCAAGTGAAGCTATCTTTACCCTGTGTACCATGCTGTCTTTTAAAAATTATTATTCGTTACCATTTCATTAAAAAAAATACTGGTTGTCACTCCACTCAATTAATTTCACAAACCATGAATTTTAATAACTCAAGCTTTGTAAAGCTTTGGGAAATTCTTATAGGTGAGCAAAGAAATGCCCAAGAAATACACACGTGAATTTCATAATGGGGTTTGTTTTTATTTAACACTCATTTTTAGAGTGTTCACTATGTGCAGGCACTCTTCTAAGCATTGTAAAAATATTAACACAAGTAATCCTCACAAAAAAAGCAATGAGTTAGACATTATAATTACTCCCAGTTCACAGCCCAGGAAGCTAAGGAGCAGGTGGAAGTAGAGCCCGGTGCAGCCACACAGCAGTGAGAGGTATGGCATGGCCGGGCTTCGTACCCGAGGCTTTTCACCTTGATGCTAGGTAGCATTTGTCTACACTGCAAAACACACAGGCCAGGAAACAGCCCATTAAATTTAGATCATAAAACAGGTACATTTCACAATGGAGTGCGCAAAACATCAAGATTGAGCTAGTGCTACATACAGCCCCACATAAGCATTTAGAATGTTGAGCAAGTTGCTGTGTAGAACACCCAGAATACTGTGTGTCGCACACAAATGATCTTATAAGGCTTAAAAGCAAAATAACAATGTTATTTAGAGATTCATATAAATGTGGTAAATTATTTCCTTAAAAACAGTACGTCGACAGACAAAATTCAGGGTATGGGGACTCACAGGAGTTCTGTTCACAGGTTCATAAAACAGTATTGGCAACATTCTTGCCTTTTTTTGGGGTGTGGTATGTTCCGTATTTTTGTTTATTCTTGTAGAGTCATGCATCACTTAACAATGGGGATATGTTTGGAGAAGTGTGTCTTTAGGCAACTTCATTGTTGTGTTAACATCACAGAGTATACCTAACACAAACCTAGATGGTATAGCCTGCTACATACCTAGGCTATGTGGTATAGCCTATTGCTCCTAGGCTATAAACCTGTATAGCATGTTACTATACTGAATACTATAGGCAATTGTAAGAATGGTAAGAATTTGTGTATCTGACCACAGAAAAGGTACAGTAAAAATATAGTATTATAATCCCATAGGATCACCGTTGTTGACTGAAACATTGTTATGTAGCATATAACTGTACTCTGTAAGTTGAATATTTGTACATATGTATGTGTATATATAATACACATGTATATATATCCTCTCCTATATAACTTATTGTATAATATTTTTAATTGTGATAAAATATACATAACATAAAATTTACTGTTTTAATCACTTCTAAGTGTACAGTTCAGTGGCAATAATCACATTCACATTGTTGTGCAACCATCACCACTGTCCATCTCCAGAACTCTTTTCCTCTTCTAAAACTGAAACTCTGTACCCATTAAACAACGATTTCCTATCGCTCCCTTCTCCCAGCCCCTGACAACCGCCATTTTACTTTCTGTCTCTATGAATTTGACTACTCTAAGTATCTCATATAAATGGAGTCATTATAGTGTTTGTTCTTTTTTGAACTGGCTTACTTCACTCAGCATAATGTTTTCAAGGCTCATCCATGTTGCAGAATGTGTCAGAATTTCCTTTCTTTCTAAGGCTGAATGATATTCCATTATGTATATATACCACATTTTATAAATCAATCCATCGACAGACACTTGGGTTGCTTCCACCTCTTGGCTGTTATGAACAATGCTGCTACAAACATCTCTTTGAATCCCTGCTTTCACTTCTTTTGGGTATATACTCAAAAATTGGATTGCGGGATTACGTATAATTCTATTTTTAATTCTTTGAGGAGCCGCCATACTGTTTCCATAGCCATTATCCCATTTTACAATTCTACCAACATTGCACAAGAGTTACAATTTTCTACATCCTTGTCAACGCTTGTTATTTTCTGGTTTTTTGATAGTAGCCATCCTAATGGGTGTGAAGTGATGTCTCATTGTGGTTTTGATATGCGTTTCTTGAATGATTAGTGATATTGAGTATCATTTTATATGTTTGTTGGACATTTCTACAGATGCTCCTTGACTTATGAGTGGATTACATCCCAATAAACCCATCACAAGTTGAAAATATCATAAGTAAAAATTGTATTTAATATACCTAACCTACTGAACATCATAGTTTATCTTAGCCAAATTTAAATGTTCTCAGAACACTTATGTTAGCCTACGGTTGGGCATAATCATCTAACAGCAAGCCTATTTTATAATAAAATGTTGAATATTTCAGGTAATTTATTGAACACCATACTGAAAGTTAAAAACAGAATGGTTGTATGAGTACTTGAAATACTGAATTTCCACTGAATGCATATGGCTTTTGAAACATCATAGAGTCAAAAAATCATAAAGTGAGCCATCCTCCTGAATTTTCTTCTAAGAGCTTTATAGTATTATCATAAATGTAAAGGCTTATTTCTAGATTTCCAATTCTATTTCATTGATCTATGTATCTATCATTATGCCTGTATCATACTGTCATGAATTCATAAATTCATGAATAAAACAAGAGATCATAATGGAAAGTAAGTATACTTAGTCTTAAAATATATTAAAAATATATCAAAACTGGCCAATGGGAGATAAGGTCATGGGTCCTCTGCCAGAGAAATAACCATAATTGTTTATTTTGAGGTTATTTTACTAAGTACAAATGAGTTTGTACTTGTTTTATGTTACTGTTGAGTGAATCATCATCTTTACACAATGGCTATTTTATCTGTCATTATTTTTGTCTTAAAACATGTTTGTCTGCTACTACTTTGTTTACCACACATCTCCTTTATGATTTTTTTGCCTAACACATACTTTCTTTTATTTTTTTTTTCATATTTAGTATTTCTGCATCTTTAGTTTTTTAGGTGAGCCTTTTGTACATAGTGTAAAGCTGAGTACAATCTCATTTTAATCCAGTCTGACAACCTGTGTCTTACTATGTGAAATTAATGCAGTTTTTCATATACCATCATTTATATGTTTGCATTAATTTTTATAATTTTTAGTCATTTTTTTATTTTCATGCATTTATATATACCTCTTTTTACCTCATTTATTGGCTTTTTGTGTTATTTTGATTCCCAGTAAGCAGGCCTTACAACAGAGATGTGGGTATAAGTGGTTTTGGAGGGAGTTATGCCAGGAAGCGTGAGTATGAGGGAACTGGGAGGTGAGAGGAGAGAGGAAAAGGAGGGAAAACAAGAAAGAGCATATTAATTATGGGTTAATTATGGGTTGCCACTGTGGCAACAGGTTTAATTCCAGTGTAGACGCTCGGTGGGGGGACGGGGGAGGGCACCAGAGAATTTCCCCTCCCAGGGTTGAGGAAGCTGAGGTATTTGTCTAGCAGTTTCCTTTCTCTCTGGTGGAGGGTGGCTTCCAGGGCATTCCCTTTGCAGTACCTGAGGCAGACAGAGGCACAGAGACACTGCCATTCCGGGAACCTGCAGCTTAACTCCAGAGCAGGCTGAGAAGGTATGAGAAGGTACGGATGGGTTCTGGAAAGTTTTGCTAAACCTTTTGGCCTTTTTCGTCCTCTAATATTATTTGTTTATTTATTTCACTTATTCCAGTTTGGAATTTGTCAACACTTTTCCTAGTTATTTCTATTCTTTTAGAGGCTGTCCTTGACAGTTTACTAATAAAATTACTTCAGAAATTCTAAAATTAATCATAAACATTAATATATCTTCATTTCCTAAATAATACAAGCATATTACAGTGGTTTGATTCTTATAAACTCCTATTGGCTTACAGGCAATTATGTTGGAATTCTATCATGTCTTCTTTAATCGCGTATATTTTAATTTTTATTATTAAATTCAAAGAATGTTTGTTGAGAATTATCTATTTATCCATCTGTTTATTCACTATTTCTTCTGGTATCTTAAGCCTTCCTTTGGGGGTCTTTTTCCTTCTTTCTGACACACACATGCTTTAATAATTCCTCCAGTAAATTTAGGTACAGATAAACTTTCAGATTTCATTATCCAAAGTGTCTATATTTTATGCTTGTTCTTAAGAGACAGCTTTCTAGAATCCTATTCTCTCAGTTGACAGATTTTTTCCCTCTCAGTGTACTTTATTAATACTCCCTTATTACTTCCAATTTTGCTTCCATAATCTTCATTTTGATTTTTTTATAAATAATAAGCCTTGTCTCTATAGATGTTTGAAAATCTCATCTTAGTTGTTCTGTAGCTTTAATGTAATATGCTTAAGTATGAATTTCTATTTATTTATGTTGCTTGGTATAAATTACGCTTTCTGTCTATGTGGCTCGGTATCTTTCAAATGTAGAAATTTTTCAGTCTTTTCATCTTCAGACTACTGTTTCTCTTACAATTTCTTTCTCTTATGGAATCAGATCAGATATATGTTAGAATTTCTAAATCCAGTTTTCATATTCTATAAACTCCTTTTGTATTTTCTCCCTCTTTTCTTTGATGCTGCATTTAAATCTATAATCCAAGTCACTAATTCTTTTTCAGGATCTGTTGTTTAATTTCAAAAAATGTCTTTTTACCTCTAATCATTCTATTTTGGCTTTCATCATCTTCGTGATTATTTTTAAAATCAACTTTATGCACAAAATCTCAGCCTAGAATTCAACAAGTTTTGACAAATGTCTGTAGTTATGTAATCACCACCACAATCAAAATATAGAACATTTCTACCACCCCAAAGTGGTAGAAATTTCACTTGCTATTTGCAATCAAGTTTTCCTTCCTCCCCTAAAACTAATCAGATTCCTATCATACGGGTCTGCCCTATCTAGAATTTGATATAAATGAAATCATACATGGTCTTCTATGTTTGGATCTGTGCAGTTAGTGGAATGCTTTGAGATTTATCTGTGTCATTACACATATCAATAGTCTATTCCTCTCTGTTCTTGAGTGTTTCACTGTGCTGACAACCAAAAGTTGTTCATCCACTCACCAGTTGATGGGCATTGGGGCCATTTTCAGTCTCTGGCTGTTATGAATAAAGTCACTGTGTGGACATAGGTTTTCGTTTCTTTAAGATAAATACCTAGAAGTGGGATCATTAGTCTATATGGTGTATATGACTATAGGTATATTTACCTATAAAAGAAACACCTTATTCTGCCTTTCTTTGACTTATCCAAACTGGACCCCTAGTGATAGTGCTTCTGCTAACATCCATAAGTGTTTGGCTCTCCCTCCAGCATAAACCTTCCCTGACTTCTCCGCATTCTCTCAACATCGTCTTAGCACTATAGTCAAATCGATACATCGTGTTTACATTATTTACCCTGACAATGCTTCTCACTGCAGAACTGAGCAGTGTCCTGGGACGATACGTCCCTATTCAGCTATTTTTCTCCTGAGCTTTCTTTTCCATTATTTTCTTGTAATTTTTTCCTTCTATTGAATCTGCCTTGCTATGATTCCCCAAAGCCATATCTTTTTGGTTGTTTTCTTTAGTCTCCTAAATCGGACTCTTCTTTCAGAAAAACACATGCTCCTGCTCCAAACCAGGTCTCCTTCCCTCTAGGGGTGCTGCACAGTTTACCTTGTGGTTTCTCTGATTGTTCCCTGGGACTAGGCCCAATGTTTCCTGGATTCCTTGCCGTATTCTGCATTTATTTTTCCCAGGATCTCTGGATGACAGACTTTAGCCACTTCCTATGAAAAGGAACCGCACAGGCTGCAGATCCACTTCCAATGAACACATGTGGCTTCAGCTCTGGTCCCAGCGTCATCTTTACCATCTCTGTCACCTAAATATCTCAATCCTCTCTGCTTTTCTGAAAGGGTAAATCATATCCCTTATTAACTATATTCCCTTCTGTGGCTTCTCCTATGCTGCTACAGCAGTTACCACCCAACTGTCTGAATTTCCTCTTCCAGAAATTTCTTGATCATAAACCTGCACAATTCATTTGTCTGTATAGGTTTATAGCATTTTATACCTTTACTATCCCTTTACAGCCATCTTCTTTTGGAGAAGGGCTAAATGATTGAGTTCATTCTGCCCTATTCAATTATAAATCCAGAAACATCCATTGGATAGTCCAGTCTTTTTTGATGCAGTTATTTAAGGTCCAATCTCATCTCTGCTATTTTCCTTCCCTCTCTCTACACAATACTTTATGCTGACAACTATAGTGATTTATTCATACTGTAAGAAATATAGCCTGGTATGACCACCCAAGTGAGTTAAGGTGTCTTCTCAGCTCCCAGAGCACTTATCTTTGTCATGGCAATTATCACATATTTTTCTTTCTGTTTTTTAATTATTTTTAAATTTTTACTTTATTTTTAATTGACAAATAGTGTTGTATATATTTGTGGGGTACAATGTGGTGTTTTGATACATGTATACATTGCAATCGCTTCTTTTTTTTTAATTTCAGAATATTATGGGGGTACAAATGTTCAGGTTACACATATTGCCTTTGCCCCACCCGAGTCAGAGAGTCAGAGGTACAAGCGTGCCCATCCCCCAGACACTGTGCACCACACCCACTAGGTGTGAATATACCCATCCCCTCTTCCCCCCTCCCACCTGCCTGACATCTAATGAATGTTACTACCATATGCGCCTGTAAGTGTTGACCAGTTAATACCAATTTGATGGTGAGTACATTTGGTACTTGTTTTTCCATTCTTGTGATACTTCACTTAGTAAAATGGGCTCCAGCTCCATCCTTTTTCAATTTTCTTATAATTGCTTTGTGCTGTCACTAGACAATGAGATGTCTAAGATGTGGTAACTCTGTCTGTTTTATTGTTATATCCTCAGTTGCAAACCTAATGTCTGGCTCATAACAGGTACTAAGATAATATTTGTTGTACCTAAAAAAAAGCTAAGTATGTATACAGAATCAAGATACTCCTTTAGACTAAATAATACGTTTTCTCCTGTCCCTGTCTGAGTGCGCTCTTCACTCTTAGGTTAGCATTTTCTCCAGAAGCAACACAAAGTTAAGAAGAGGTAATAATCAGCTTTTACATAGGAAAAAGGATTATAGAGCCTAATAACAACTTTACAAACCAGACTGTTTTCTTGAGAATATAATGTCGAAGATGTTTACATGGCCTTCTTACCACTTCAGTAGCTGGGGATGGAGTGCTTAGCTCTTGAAATTGCTTCTAAAGTTTTTTAAAAATTTTATCTCCTTCTCACCATTAAGGCCACAAAGAGGGAGGATATGACACGAGGTTTGTGGAAAATGAGCCCGTCTCCTCTCCAGCCTGGGACAGGGGATAAAGAAGGGAAGAGAGGATTTGTCTGCGTTGATTTTGTTTATTTATTCATACTTTACATTAACTGAAATCATATTGTATTCATTTTTATATGATTTTTATCACCTTCCACGATACCGTGAGCTTTTTCAGATGTCACTAAGTGATCCTAGCAAGCATGATTTCTTCATAGCTCTTTGACACTTTATTACATGAATACACAATCATTTATGGAACAATAACTCAGCTTTCTCATCTCTAGATGGGGAGATAGACAGCTGAGATAATATGAAAAAAGTGCTTCTCTCAGGGCCTGGCCACAGAAGCTGTGCAATAAATATGAGTGATTTTCTTCCATTTTTATTCTCCTTTCTCTAACATACTTGGATGCTCTTTAAAGCTGTAGAGCTCTTCCAGAATACATGTCCAGGAGTCTGTCTTTAATAGTCCGGAGGATATGAGGCCCTCAAATCCTTGTCAGCCCGGTGGAGTTGAACAGTGAGAGAAGCAACCTGGGTGGAACCCGACCATTAGTCTGCACTCCCTCCTTTGCTCCCAGATTAACGACTTTCCTCACACTTTGAATCTGACCACAGTTTCAATTTTATCTTGTGGCTTTCCCCAGGGCCAGCTGGGACAGAGGGTCAGATCCAACTGACCTCAGCTCCAGCCCAAGAACAGCTTCTGACCTGAAAGGCAGGGAGAGTCATGTGTGAGGTCCTCCAGAAGTGGAAATAAATTAGGCAGGTGTGTACGGCTACCTGCTTTCCTGTCCAGATAGAGCAATAGGTAAATGGCCATAACATATTGGCTCTGTGGCTCCCAAGTAGACTGAAATTTCAGGAAATAAAGGTATATGTGTATACATAGACATATAATGTATCACTTTAGTTACAAAATGAATATTGAAAGGTATAAGGAAACATACATTTCTTTCATTGTTATCTGAATGTAAAATAGCACAGGATTTTTTTTTGAAGACAATATCAATTAAACATGAAAATGCACAAACTTTGACCAAAAAAAAAAAAAAAATCAGTGTTGATGCTGTGTGCTTATGTATTCAGAGGTTTATGTATATTTATCTAAAGAAACATTTAGTATTATGCACAAATGAATATATTCATTCTGCAAACATTTGCATATGTGTCTTTGACATACACGTGTATTTCTTTGTTTCAAATATATATTTGTTTCCTTTCTTCTTACTCAGTTATGATGTTGTTAAAGGATAACTTTCAAAATAATAAAAATCATGACTTTCATACAAATATAAAATGAATCCATATCAAAGATTTTATCAAATGCATTATTTAAGGAGGGAACCAGTAAGATGTTAAAACTCTTCAAGAGAAATCTGGAGAAGAGATACACTTAAAGAAGAATCAGGAATGCTGGCTGGGCACGGTGGCTCATGCCTGTGATCCTGGCACTCTGGGAGGCCAAGGTGGGTGTATCATTTGAGCTCAGGGGTTCAAGACCAGCCTGAGCAAGAGCGAGACCCCGTCTCTACTAAAAATAGAAAGAAATTAGCTGGACAACTAAAAATATATAGAGAAAAAATTAGCCAGGTATGGTGGCGCATGCCTGTAGTCCCAGCTACTCAGAAGGCTGAGACAGGAGGATGGCTTGAGCCCAGGAGTTTGAGGTTGCTGTGAGCTAGGTTGATGCCATGGCACTCTAGCCTGGGCAACAGAGTGAGACTCTGTCTCAAAAAAAAAGAATCAGGAATGCTGAAATGAATTTGATAATAGATACAAAACTAGTCACTTTGTGACAAAATGTAATGTTCGAAATATGTTTTTCCTTTGGGTGGGGTGGGCAATCTATTGACCTCACCACTACACAAAATTTTTTTCATGTCTCTATGGAGAAAATTATATTTTTTACTCTTAAGTTTTTTAAATTACTTACAGCATTGTAAAATAGCCCAGTTAAAGATATTGGAGGGATCAGACCACCATCAATTCAGATAATCCCACAGAATTTGCTAGAATTCCCAGCATTATATTAAGAAAATACCCAGTATTTTCTTTCCCATTTCCTAGTCTTTCATGATTTTCCTGGAAGTGTAATTAAAAGAGCACTGATTATGGAAAAAGAAGATGTGATTCTGGACCTGGATACCCCATTTCATCTGTGTGAACTTTGGAGAAATTACTTAATTGTTTTTGGGATGTCATGGAGAGCTTCACAGAGAAATAGGCTGAGTCCTTAATCTTGGAGGATGAGTAGGAATGTGTCCAAGATGACATGTAGACACGTGGACATTTCTGCTAAGAGAACATGTTGAAAGGCACATTGAGGTGTGGTCAAGGAATCAAAGACCTCATCCAGGTGTTCCTGACCCGAGAGGAGATAACTTTGTATGTGTTTTCTGTTTTCTCACCTATGAAACTCCTGACCTACATATGCCAAAGAGAACCTGTGAAAATCACATGAGTTCATGTTTGGTAAAGTATTTTTAGATACCCAAAGGACTGTGAATTTTTTAAGTTCTACTGTCCTATGTGCTTTACACATATTATATCATTTAATCCTCTCAACGATCCCATGAGATAGATAGCATTATGATCCTGTTCTCTGAGTCTCATAGAAATAGAGGTCTCTTGGCCAAGGTCACACAGATACCAAGCATTAGAGTCTAGGAACAATTCCAGGCAGCCTCTTAACATTGCAGCTGAAATTAAAAAGTAGAATGTTGAATAAAATACCACTGATGACCTGGAGGGAAAACTTGTGTGGTTTGGAGCTCCATCCTTGGTCCTTTTCCCTACAAGATTTTTCATTCATTGATTCATTCATTCACTCACTACTTACTGATTTATTTTATTGTCCTCTATTTTATCTGCTGTTATCAAACAGACCTTCTATTGAACACACATTAGGTAGATTAAACCTCAAAAACCCTATGCAGATTCTATTAGCTTCATTTATCAATGAGGATATTGAGGCATGAAAAGTTCAAGTAAGTTTCTAAAGCTCAGGGAGACAGTACAATCTGAGCAGTGTCCCGAATCCAGGAATCCTATTCGCCTTCCAGAACATGACTTACCCAAATCTGTGTTCCAACCCAAGCCAGAATGACTCCAAATCCAAACCACAAGTCTCCTCTGTCCACCTTCTTCATCCCTTCTGCAGCTGCATTACTCAGGCCCTCCGGCTGACCCTCCAGATTACGGCAACAGGTGTCTCGCTGGGCTGCTCCTCTTTCATCTCTCCTCATTGTTTCCATGAAATTAAAACTCAAACTCAGCCTCTCACACAAGTCCCTCTGGTTCTGACCCTTCCTTGTCTCTTTAAACTCACATTGTACCACTTTTCTTCTTTCTTTCTAGCCTTATTCTGTAATCTCATGGAAGCACTTCCCTTAACACTTAACCTCGCTCTTAGTTGGAGGCAAAGTCTTGGCATCACGTACCACAATTAATTTATACTAGTTAGTGTCTTTGGGCTCTATTTTGAACATGCCTGAGCTCAGCTTTTTCTTCTGTAAGAAGAGGAGAACAAGAGCCCAGTCTTCTGGGGTTCTTGTGAGGATTGCTTTAGAAAGAGCCAGTAAGGAACCCAGAGTATTGTACAGCCCATCATAAGCACCCAGTTCACATCAGTTTGGTTGATGTTGTTAACATCATGTGCTGTTTCCTCCGCCTGGTGTACCACCCAGCCTACCTCACAGGCTAAACTTTGTTCATCTTGAACACAGCTCATTTCTCTGGGAACCCTTCTCTGGGGGCCCAGACTGGGCAGCCTCGTCTCAGCTCTTAGAGCCCCTAATGCTTCCTTTAGCCAAGCACCGATTGTCCTCCAATGTGGTTGCCACTTACTGCTAATTCTCCTCCTTTACACCATGGGCGTCTTGGAGCTATGTCTCTTCATCTATGTCCTCCTGGAATATCGGTTTGTGCCTGGTACATAGTAGGGGCTAAATATACATTTGTTCAATGAATCAAAGAATAAATGAAAGAATTAACATGATGATCACATCTCTTACACCTTCGAGGGATAGCAGAGGTGTGGAGTTACTTATGCTAATGGATCATTGTTCCACAATTACATTAAAAGCTCGGTTATCCCGGGGATTGTCAATTAGATTACATCTCCATTCTAAATGAACAAGAAGAGAAGCAAATCATTAGAATAATGACTAAGGAAATTCAATCTATGACATTTAAAGGGCACCATCAGGAATCTGGGCCTCAAGTCAATGCCTCTTGCAAGTGACATTATCAAGTTTGGAGGGTCATAGCATCATGGAACCAAGTGAAGCCATGGAGGTCATTTCATTTAATCTGCTTATTGTCCTGGAGGGGACTGAAGCAAAGGGAGAGGAGATTTGGCCAAAGAATTTTTTAAAAGAAACATATCTGGAGGCTGGTTTTGTGGCTCTCACGTAAATGACAATATTCCATGATATTTGCATCAAACTTTGCTCCAACTACATGAAACTGCTAAACACAGCCATGCCTGCCCTCTTCTCAGCTGTGAGCCACTTTGATACTTCTGTCTGAGTTACTGTCCTGCAGCACTGCTCTTCCCATTAACCAGGATGCATTCCCATCTCTGTCTTTGCTCAGGAAGGGGCTAACTCAGCAGACCTGGGCTGCTTAAACCTTGCATGTTCCCAAGGTCTTCAGGACTGGATCTTGGCCCAGGGAGACCTTGGAACATCCTATCTGATTAGAATATTTTTATATCCCTGAGGCTTTGATGCTTTGGGCCACACAAGATAGGTTATACCAACAATGGAATTTATTGTGAATGCCTGTTTGAGTCATTGTGCTTGAGGCTTTGGGCCACACTGCATCAGTCTGACCCTGGGAGAGGTTGGGGAAAAGTGCTGAATAGCTGAGATCGGTCTCAAAGGTACAGCATGCCTACATGATTGACTCCCAATAAAAACGCTGGACATGCAATCTCTGGACACCAAGGCTCAGATGAGATTCCCTAATTGAGAAAAATCTGCACAAGCTGTCACACATTACTGCTCAGAGAACTAAGCGTTTCTGCACAACTCTGCTGGGAGAAGACAAGTGGCAGCTTGTGTCTGGTCTCTCCTGGAGTCTTCCCTGTGTGCCTTTCTCACTTGATGATTTTATTCTGTATCCTTTTGCTGTAATAAACAGTATCTGTGAATGTAACAGCTTTTCTAAGTTCTGTGAGTCCTTATAGTGAATCATCACAATAGATAGAGGGTGTCTTGGAGATCTAGACATAGTCCCCTGTTCCATTGATCAAAACACCACACACCTGTCATTAAGGATCTCTCAAGACAGAGAGCACATGGTCCAGACCAGTATACTGATTACATCTGCAAGCTTTAACCATGTGATAATGCCAAGTGAGTGTCCTAAAACAACTATTTTTTTAGCTCATGATCCTGTATATTTCAATTTAGGTTGGACTCAGGCTGTTCTTCTGCTTCCTGGGTTCACTCTGTGGTTGGCTAACATTGGTCAGTGGCTCTGAATTGGGAGTTACCTGGATTCCAGATAAGGCAATGAGGGATGCTGGAGTATATGTCTCTCCTCGTCCAGTAGGCGAACTCTGGCATGTCACATGGCAGTGAGATTTCAACAGCAGCGAGGGAGCAAGCCCCAGTGTGCTAGCACTTTTCAAGCCCCTGTTTGCGTCATATTTGAAAGCTTGCAATATCTCATGGTCAAAGCAAGTCATGAGGCCAACCCACATGGAAGGGGCAGAGAAACAGACTCTGCACAACATCATTGTGAGGGTGTGGATACAGGGAAGGGAAGAATTTACAGCCATTTTTACAATCTACCACACACTGAGACACCAGTGCTCTGCCAGGATCCTGGCATCGTAAGACACACAGAAGTGACAGACAGCAGGCTCTGAGCTGGGTAACTGAAGGCCAGCAGACGTCACCACATTGCTTTTGGCAGTCCCTGCCTGGGGCAGACTGTCACCAGCAGCTGGGTCAATAAAAAAGCAAAGCAAATACCCCACTACTCACCACAGATCAGCAAACCACTGTATTTTTTTTTTTTTGGTCTAAAAAATAAATCAGAAAAATTACACCAATACCATTAAACTCTGAGAAATGCTTTGCTCTTAATGCTTTGAAAAATTCCTTCCAAATGTGCCATACCCTTGAGAACTCAGGATAATTTAATGAGTTAGTAACTATTATCTCCATTTTGTAGATGAGAAAATTGAGGCAGGGAGAGGTGGTACAAGTTGCCCACCCAGATTCATACTCTATGTCCGATTCCAACACCACTCTCCTGTCATGGTCTGGGCTGCCTTGTGTTCAATGTCACGGGCACTTTGAGGTGTATGTTCCTGCTCCCTTTACACAGATGCTTACAGCAGTTTGTAAGTAAGTGGTCATGACATGCTGAGAGTCACTTCTTATGTATTTTGTAACATTCATCAGATATGTGTCACTTCTTTCTGGGTGCTGATCCATAGCAAAGGCCTCCAAAATGCAGCAGTAACATACCCAAGGCCTGCTTTAAAGGAGTGCCAAGTCATTAAAAATATATCTTCACAGTTTTTTGTCATTCTGTTTGTTTAAGTAACATAGAAGCGTGCAGAGATCTGGGAAAGCAAAATTTCATTTCAAGTAGGTGATTCAGAATATGTGCAAACAAAAAGAACAATCTCTCAGTTTGGAGGGGGCAACAGAAGAAGAAAGAGACAAATACAAGCAGCTGGTCTGAGGGCGTAATTGCAATGCTCATTGCACTGGCCTCTCCCCCGCAGTCACGCTGGGCTCTGGGGCCAGGGAGATTAACGTTCAAATGCCAGTTTCTGCCTCAGTCACCAGAACAGAGAGGATTATAACAGTGTGAGAGGTGCCAGGATGGGGGTGGCCAAGAGGGGACCCTAAGTCTCTCAGAAGTGGATTATATCATTATATCATTGTTGCATGATAGACTATTGAGGGAATTGGGCCACTGCTCCTGATTTTTCATTCCCTCCCTATATCAGAACATTGCATCCATGCTCTTTCTATGTGACTTGCCAATACTGCCCCCTAAGTGGAACGGTACTGTCCCCGCCATGGCATTGGCTGTTGGAATGTGGACAATGGTGGTTGCTCTGTCTCGACACAAGGCATTAAGAGGCATTGTGAGTTTCCATTTGCTCCTCTCACGCTCCTGCTGCTGACATCATGGGCCTGAGGACAGCAGAGACACTGGGACCTGGACACCTGTAGAATTGTGGACCTGATTGCAACCTGGAGACCGGTAGAACTATGAGGGAGAAATAGAAATATGTGCTGCCAGAAGCTGCTGAGGTTTTGAGGTAGTTTATTAGGTAGCAGAACAGGGCTGATAAAGGTGCATGCTCTGCAGGCCAGGAGACCCTACTCTTTGCCCCAGGTCAGGGCTTGTATCTCCCTAGTCCTGGTCCCTCCCCTAAAGTCACCTAAGTGGAAGAATCAGGTTTGGCCCCATGTCTGTGTGCCCTTCCGTGACACCTTGTTGGCTCCATAGGGACGCGCAAGAACACTGAAGCCTGACCCACAGGCAGCAGTCCCATTGTTCCTGGAGCTGACAGTGGCCCTGAGTCACCATGGGCCAAGGATCAGACAGAAACAGCAATTCCAAGCCAGGACTCTGTAGACTTCTTGGGATGCTCCCCAGACGGGCAGGCAGGGCCTCTTGGATTCTTCCAACTCACCCTAGGCCTGACTGTCACCTCTCCTTCCATGTGGCCTCCCGGCCTGAGGCACATCCTCAAGGATGAAGGACTTTGAGGCTCAGAAGTCAAAAGCTCATTTCCCACCAAGGACCAGCCCCCGGGGCCACTGATGTTTGGGAGGCTGAAGAGCAGAGGGTGGGACTGGGATCAGGATTCCGAGACCCAGAGGCAAGTGGCCTCCAGCCAGAAAGATGAAGGGGCTTCTGGGACAGATTTCCCGTCCTGAAATTGCTCTCTCACTCTGATATCAATCCCTTCCTCTTCTTCCTCATCCTCAGTAGGGTGATCTCTAGCAAGCTTGGAGTCCAAAGCACTTTCCCCTTCTGCGCCCACCCAGTATGGACCACAGGCAAATGAGAAGAAATGGGCACCATCCTGACCTCAAGTATCTCCTAGTCCAGAGGATGAGACAGACAGGTAACGAGGTGGTTTGTGACCTTTATTGAAGGTATTGGACCACTGAAGCACATGGTCTCAAGGGAGCCCAAAGGTGAGAGGCCAATGTTGGCTGAAGGAGGAGAACAAGCCATTAAAATTCCACCATGCTATTGTGAAGGCAGAGAGAGTGCCGATGGGCTTGACATCCAACACAGAGAGCTGAAGAAGGGGTAGAGAATGATAAAATGATAATAATATTGAGAGACCCAACTTACTAAATTGATTGGAAAAACAAGGCTTTTGGAAGTAAAGAGCAGGGAAATGATCACTGTGGTGCAAAGAGCAGGATTGTCTGCAGCTAGCATGTGGTGCCTCTTCTGTTGCCTAGACAACAGGCTCCAGGGTCCTGGGCCCCAGCCTTCATCCAGGTGGGAGAAGCTGCACTCATGCTCAGCTTCCTGCAGGACTATCGATTTTATTAATCTTATTGTGCCCCTCTGGCCTGTGGCAGTCAGCAGCTGGTGTTCCAGGCAACTCTGAAAACATGAGCTACCCAGAGCTAGACTCCCTGGCAGGTTTTTAGCCCTTCACTGGCAAGGCAGCTGTCCCTCCTGTCCTACCAGAAGGCAGAGCCTCAGGGCACGTTCCTCCACTGCTGCACTGCCCCTGACACTGAGACACTGGACCAACACGCCCTGGCCTTCTCTGGGCTTGCTAAAAGATTGACTCAGGTACCATGTTAAAAGTTTAACGCATTTATTTGAGCACTCAGTGATTCATGAATCTTGTGGCACCTGACCACAAGCAGTTCAGCAGTTCAGGATGAGAGGGGGAAATTTTTATGTGGTGTGCATGAAAGCAAGACAAAGAAAATACTTGATTGGTTAAAATAGAAGGTCCTTAGTGAGGGGTTAGTTGGCAATTTCTGATTGGTTAAGCTTAAGAGTATGCCCAGTTGGGTTTCCATTTGCTTGTGTGGGAGCCCTGCTGGAGCCATCTCAGATAATGGCCTCCCCATTAATTATCTTAACAGGCTGAGGGGGGCCCCAAGGGACTCTTGCCTTCTCTTTACATGCTAGCTCTTGCTATTTGTTTCCCTACTTCCAAATCAAGCTTGTTCCTTAGCCTCTGCCATGAGTGTTGCAGAATTTGTTCCAGCCCTGCTACACGTGTGTTGGTGACCTTAAAGAGAGCAACATGGCATGAAATCATCTTTTTATTTCTGTACTTCAGGCCAAACTGGCTACAGTGCAATTCACTCACTCATTCAACAAATTGAATCCACACCGCAACCCCAAGAGGTAGGTTCTACAATAATCCCTACTCTACGGCAGAGGAAATGGAGGCACAAGCTACATGCCTGAGCTCACGTGGCAGATCACAGGTGAAGGACACTGGGCAGAGAGGAGGGGACCAGACAGACGCGGTTCCTGCCCTCAGGTGCTGACCAGCTCCTGGAGGTGAGAGACATCAAATATCACTCTGTAGTGATGTCACTACAAAGTGTCCTTTGTGCCATGAGGAAGCAGATGTGTGAGGAGGGAATACCTGGGCCGGTGTGTTTGGATTAGGTGAGCAGGGCAAGGTGTCTCCAGGGAAGTGATGTTGGAGGTGAGGCCTGAGGTTTGAGCAGGAGCCAGGCTTTCAAAGGGCCCAGCCAGGGCTGTCCAAGCAGGAGGATGACGGGTGTGTGCAAAGTCCCAATGTGGGGCTGGGGCTCAGGAGGGAGGGGAGTGTGCGGGAGATGAGGATGGGGCAAGAAGTAGGAACAGGGAGTGGGAAAGTTCAGCCCCAGCTCACGGGTTCCTAGTAGGTCTTTTGGATTGGGAAACCCATGGGAAGGGGTTTGGAGGAGCTGGGCTCTCACCATAGGTCAGAGACAGCATGAGTGCAGTGGACCAGTGTTTGAAAGCACAGAGTCCTTCAGCAGGGGCCTCTCTGGGAGTGGGGTGGGCAGGAAGTTCTGGAGGAGTGAGTCACTGCCCATGGCCAAGCATAGTGTCCCTGAGGCTCTGGAGGCTTGCTCTGTGGGCTTCCAGATAGTCAAGTAAGGAATGGCACAGGATGCCTTTGTACCCCAATTCTCTTTCCTCTTGTCCCCATAGAATTTATCTGTTTCGAAATGCTGTCCTGGTGAGGGACACAGGATAACCATGCCACCATGAGAATTCTGATGCTACTAATATAATTACGGCAAAATTGATTTGACAGCTATTTCCCAACTCAGCTGACATCCCTGTTCCTCCTCTTTCGAAGACTGAATTCTCCTGAATTAAACCCAGTTCCCTGGAGAGACCCTGGGGCAACAAATGTGTTAGCAAGACAGAAGTCTTTGCTAAGCCAAAATTCAGAGGGGGACTGGGACTCCTTTTCATTTCAGAAGGTTAGAAAAAAATGATTCTTATTTATTCCTCTGCCAGGCCACTGGGGAAGAATTTGGAAAATTTATTCACACAGACAATATGCTTGGTATATGAGGGGGACTGATGTACCCAGCTGCAAAGAAGGATTGGAGAATTCTGGATTGTGCACTCTGTTTATCCTTTCATTGTGATGCATAATCACTGTTTCCTTTAAAAAAGCCTATGTATCCTAATCAGATTTGACTTTGCAAATCTTGCATTTTCCTGAGAGAACATGCAAATGGTTCCCTTTACCTAATAAAAGATTAACCCCAATTTTGCTTCTTACAAAAAACCCAGGAAATTCGATTGAAGACATTGAAACATTATTGCAGGATTCCAGAGAGCAAGAAGCACAGGGACTTTAACTTCTACCCTATGGGGTCCCTTTCTCAACATCCTGGCCTGCTCAGTTGCTTAGGCCTTCTGCATGCACATCTCTACTGGGAATGGGGCGATCACCACTCTCCCTGAAAGATCGTTCCCTTGCTGGACAACTGCAGTGCCAGAGATTGCTGTCTTTTGTTAAGGGACAGCTGCTTCTACTGTTCCACCCTGTCCTTCTCTCCTCTGAAAGGCTGCCTTTGACACACTCCTGAGGACAGCCCTGCTTTTGTGTATACCAAGGGACCCCCCACTCTCACTGCTGTCTCTGGAGAATAACACAGGTTGTAACTACTTTGGGCAACTCATTTCACCTCTCTGTGATTCAATTTCCCCATCAAGAAAATTGTCATAACAATAATATTTACAATTATTTCATGGAGTTGTTGCGATAATTCCATTAGGTGGTACACTCCTGACATATGACAACTTCTCTGTGTTAGCTAATGATGTCATCAACATCTTCATGAGTATCATCATGAACATCACGAACATCTTCATCTTATGCATCATCATCATTTTCTCATAAATGGAAATAAACAGCCCTGACTCCTTCTGCATTTTCTCATGTGCTTCTGCATACTACACTTTTATTGTCCTGGTTGCCTTTCAGTGAAAATGCTTCTTAGACCAGTCACTCAACTCCCCGATGCTTGGTTTCCCCATCTTTAAATGGAAAAACTCGTGTATAAAAATGCCTTGTCCACTGCTAACCCAGAGTGGAGGTGGTGACAGCATCAGTCTCCCTGTTGATCCAAGCTCCTCCTCCAGGACGAGAACATCTTTTGTCTTTGCTCCCCTGAAGGAGCTTGGGCACTGCTGTGAATGCCTTGCAGGTTCTTGATTGTTCTTAGAATGGAATGCCTCATGCTGTTGTTCTTCTCTACACAATGAAGTTTGGTGATATCAGGGTAGACGTTATACTCCCATTCAAGGAAAGGACTAAGGTGTAAACTGGTTGTCTCAAGGCCCCTATTTAAAGCAAAAGTCCACTTGCCACTCTCAGCCTGGCATTTTTGCACAGGATAGAAGGTTTTAGGATGACATCCTTTGCACCCCACAATTTCAGCCAGTGGCTTAGAATCACATAAACCTGGTTTTTAAATCTACCTAAACTGCAGATATTAATTTAATGTCTTTGAGCCTCAGTTTCTTCATCTTGTTAAATGGGGCCATAGTGGTACCCACATCACTGGAGCTGTTGAGTATGGAATGGGATAATCCATCTTAAGGGCTAGCACAGTACATCTCAGCAGGAAATGCTCGATAAACTGTTCTTTTTCATCCTAAAATGAGGTTAACACTCACATCACAGCTCTTCCGGAGAGAGCTTTGCAAGCCTGGCCTGGAGCCTGCACGTTCAGTGGTGGCTTCTGCGTTATTATCGTCTTTACTATTAGTTTGCTCCGAAGCGTCAGCCCTTATGCCCAGCACATCTGGGCCACCTGCAGTCATTGCATGTGTCCAGTCTGATGGGCAGAGTTGGCAGCCATACCAGCCATTCCTGACTCTGATGCTTTCACAAAAGTTTTCAAGCCAGATTCCAGACAGCAGCTCTGGATGGGCCGCACAGGGCCCCAGCGCTCACACAAGCTGCTCACGCCCCAAAGCCTCCTTGGCTGCCTCACCCCGTCGCCCTGTGCACTGAGGCCTGGGGGCTGAAGAGCGCTCAGGTGGTGGATAATTATCCCCGGTGCTGCTGCCAATGCCTGCATTTAGATGAGGCATTATTCAAATCCGCCCCCTCTCCAAGGAGCTTTGTCATCTTCCTGGGCCCCGGGACATGCAGCCACAGAGCCTCCACCCCAGGCAGCCCTGGGAGTAGGCGGTCAGAAAACTCTGTACAGTTAATGTTTGTCTTCTGCGGTTTTTAAATTGTTGGAGATCTTGATCCTGCCCTGTCTTCTTCCCACAATCTCTAATCTTCCTGGTTCCTTTCAAGGGAGGGAGGGAAGGAGGGAGGAAGAATGCGGGGACGGAAAGAAGAAGAATTTCTGAGTGTCCACAGATTTCTGCCTTCTCTGATGTCCCCAGGCTTTCCCACCTTCCCTCCAAAATGCGTCAACAGGAGTGCGGAAGGGGACCCAGAGCTAGCAGAGCTCACAACATGTCTTCCCTCCCTTCCTACAAACACCATAGCGTCTTCACCAAACTCTGCCTACGAGAACCTCAGTAAGACTCAAGCTTGAATGTACAGAAACCACACATCATATAAATATATAATTTTTTGGCAAAGAAAAATACCTTACTCAAGAATGCCAGTGTAGCAAGACGAAGAGGCACCCCGGACCCCTTCCGGGGAGGACTTCCTGCCCAGCACTGGGCAGAAGCACAGCAGACAGGCCCCCGGCTCTCGGCTCTTTCAGGGCCCACCCCAGCTGCAGAAAACCACCACCTCTGAGGCCACACCGTCCCAGGGACAGTCCGCGTTCAGTGACTGAGTCAGGGAATACAGGGTCGGCATCCCAGCCCACTGTGGGGCACTCTGACAGGAGATATTGCAGAGCCTGGGGTCAGCTGAAGGTCTGCCAGGTCATCACTGCAGTTGGACCTTCCACTCTTCCCAATCCTGCTTCCTACCCCTTCCTCCACACATGGTTGTCCCCAAGAAACCTCTTGGACCCCAAGCTCTATTTCGGTATCTGCTTCTGTAAAACCCAGCACATACTAGTTGTTAGTGGGAGTGGGTCGGGAGGGTGCCCAGGTGGAAGGGAGTATGCTAGTCTGTGGGACACATCTGTCCCTTGAAACTGTAAGGAAACTATAAGGATAGTAGTATGGGATGGTTGTTGTTGGGCACTACTAACGTTATGCAGAAAAATAATGAATAGCTGGGAGCAGAGACCCACAGCTGAAACCCAGGTGCAAACAGCAGAAAGCCTCTTTTCAAAGCAAAGAAATTCTCATCTCCTGCAGCTGGAGGCTAGAAAAAGCTGAGGACCAAGTCCAAGACTTAATAATCACAGTGGCTGAACTTCAAAGACTGTGCAAAGTCCAAGCAAGCCAGGTCTGTAATGCTTCCAGGGAAAACCTGGGACCCTGACCCTTCAATGCCCACCAAGGATATGGACTTCCCAAACTGCCCTGAGCCTTCTGAGGCTGCAAATTTAGCCTATCCCTCTTTATTATGGGATGGCACTCCCCCATGCTGGAAGACAACGCATAGACCCCTACCCTGAAGGCAACACATTGCCCCTCAGAGACCACCCTTCCTCCCTTTCTGGCCACTAGGCCTATAATTAGGGTTAAGTCGCAGCACAGCACAGCAAGCGTGGTTCCTAGAGGCCTACAGAACATGATGATGCACACCGAATAAAACCACAACATCAGAATGGTCGTAGCTGACAGCGGAGGGAGAGGTTAAATGGCTCAAAAAGTGGGTGCATGCAGGAATGGACACACTGCATGTGGACAGAAGACCCAGCGGATGACAGCCTTCCAAGAGCATGCCTGGAGGACTCTGTGCTTTCTAAGGCCATACGGAATGTGACAGTAATGGGGCAACAGTAGTCAAAAAAATGCCAATAGTCATTCTCCTCTGTAGACCACGTCTGATGGAAGGAGAGGCTGTTATAGGACTTGGCTCACTGACAGCAGCTGTGACGACAGCCACCCCCCGCCAAAATAAATGGAGCCGGGTGGTAGCCCTTGACCACCATAAACCAAGGGGTCACAATTACCTCAATTGCTGGCAAGGCTGAAGTGTCCCCCAAGTGGCTTGACCCTCAGAGAACAGTAGAGATGGTTGACAGAACATGGCACCCCCAGGGGCAGAGTAGACCGGCAGCCAACCAGGGACTAGCCAGCTCGTACCAGAAGAGCACTTCAGGGATGAATGACCAGAAGCTGAATCATAATGCCTTGCCCAATTTCTGGACTTGGCATTTCAACTTTGCTCAGCATGGGCCAGGGCAGAGGCCTAACAGGCGAGTGAAACAGAGAGAGATACAGGCTGAATCGTGTCCTCCAGGAAGTCCTCTGTTGAAGCCCTCACCCCCAGTACCTCAGAATGTGACTGTATTTGGAGAATAGAGCCTTGAAAGACGTGGTTAAGTTAAAACAAGGCAGTCAGGGTGGGCCCTGGTCCAATCTGAGTGGTGTCCCTGTAAGAAGAGGAGCTTAGGATCCACAGGCAGATGTAGAGGGAAGGCCATGCAAAGACAGAGGGAGAAGATGCCCGTCTGCAAACCAAGGGCAGAGGCCTCAGAAGCAACCGACCGTCTTGGTACCCTGATCTTGGACTTCCAGCCTCTAGAACTGTGAGAAAATAAATATCTGTTTCTTAAGCCACAGAGTCTGTAGGGCTTTGTCATGGCAGCCCAGCCAGAGCCAACACAGATCCTTGTCCCGGGAACACAGATCTTCCCGCTAGGTGAGGAGGCTGCACTGGGTTTGCGTTGCTGTTTCCCTTCTACCTCTGTGTAGTCTTTCCTTTGACCCTTCCTTTCACAGGTGTGTCCCCTTATATACATCTCACCTCAAAACTATCTCAGTATCAGCCTCCGAAGGGCTCAACCCATGACAATTACACATCATACAGACAGGGGCGCAAGCCCCAAGTACACGCTCAGTCATCTTCACAACGTGATTTCACCTGTGTGACCCCCACCCAGGAGCTCAAAAGTGTTCCCCACGCCCACCCAAGACAATGGCTGTGAAATTCTTCCATGAGATTCCTGGTAGAAATTTGTTCTTTGTAATAACCCTATGGTTTTTCAACATATAAATATACCGCAATTAATTTCTTTCATTCTGCTGTTGATGGACATCTCAATTGCTTCCATTTTCTCTGTTATGAATCAAATTCTGCTATGGACACTTGTGTACATTTCTTTTTATACAGACATATGCATTTATTTTTCTTGAGTATATACCTAGGAGTAATATTCTTGGATCAGGGTAAACATGTATTTAGACTTAATAGATAATGCCAAGCCATTGTCCAAACAAGTTTGTAAGTTTGTAAGTTTTACAAACTTACATTACCGTCAGCAATGTACAAAAGTTCCAGTTGCCCCAAACCCTCACCAAGAACCGGTGGTGTCGGTGTCTTTATAAAATAAATTTTAGATGATATAGTGAGCACTGTAGTTTTAACTTGTATTTTCCTAAAAAATAATGGTGTCTGACACCTTTTTGTGATACTATTGGTCATTTAGATATTCTGCTTTGTGAAGTACTAATTTAACTCTTTGTCCATATTTTTATTGTCTATTTTAATATTTGTAGTTGTACTTTATACATTTGAAATACAATTTCCCTGTCAGACATATGTACTGTGAATCCTCTGTTAATCTGTGGCTTGTCCTTTAACTCATTCAGTGATGTTTCTGGGCAAAAGTTATTTTAATCAAATCTTATATATGTATGTGCATGTATATATAGTCATGTGGCACATAACATTTTGGTCAACAAAAAATCACATATATGATGGTGGTCCTGTAAGATTATAATACCATATAATTTACTGTACTGTTTCTATGTTTAGATACACAAATACCATTGTGTTAAAATTGCCTGCAGTATTTAGTACAGTAATATGCTGTACAGGTTTATAGCCTAGGTGCAATAGGTTACACCGTATAACCTAGGTGTGCAGTAGGCTACACCACCTAGGTTTATATAAGTACACTCTGTGATATTCACACAATGATGGAAATCACCTAACAACACATTTCTTATATTCCTGTTGTTAAGCAATACATGACTGTGTGTATACACACACACATACACACACACATATTAATATATAAGTTAAATCGTTTACATATGAGATTATTTTTTTCTTTTTGTTTACTGCTTTATTGTGTCCTATTCAAGAAACCCAAAGTCATATTCTCTTTTATTCTAAAAGCTTTATTTTATATCTTACATATAAGTTTATAATGTATTTCAAATTATCTTCATGTGTGGTGTTAAGAGTCAAGGTTTGTTGTTTTCCATATGGCTATCCAGTTGTGCAGCGCCATTTATCAAAAAGAAAAATCTTTTCCCCACCGAAATGCTGAGAGGCCTTCCTAGTAAGCCACAGTGACAAAATATGTGTGGTTCTATTTCTGGGCACTTTTCTTTTCCATTTGTGTATTTGATTATCCTAATACCGATATCACACTGTCTTAACTGCTACAGATTTAAAATAAGTCTTGCAGTAATGTATAATAATTCCTTCAATTCTATTTTCTTTAAGTTTGTCTTGGTTTATTCTAGGTCATTTGCATTTCCATATAAATGATGATTTTTTTTTTTTAATTTCAGGGTATTATGAGGGTACAAACATTATGGTTACATTTTATGTCTTTGCCTCACCCAAGTGAGGGTTAGAGGCATGCCCTTCCGCCCTACAATGCTCCCCGTGTCCTTTAGTTGAGGGTTTACTCCCCCATCCACCAATCCCTGGAGAGTGTTACTGCCATGTGAGCACCCTAGTGTTCATCGGTTAGTACCAATTCGATGGCGAGTACAAGTGGAACCCGTTCTTCCGATCTTGTGATACCTCACTTTGGATAATGGGCTTAAGTTTAATACAGGAAAATATAAGAGGTGCTAGATCACTGTCATTTTTTATGATTGAGTAATATTCCATTGTATACATATACCAAATTTTAATAATCCACTCATGAATTGACGGGCACTTGGGTTGTTTCCACATCC